>CM040170.1:4468743-4721243 GCA_022606695.1 Vaccinium macrocarpon | reverse complement strand
CGTCATCCCTAATTCGCCCAAGCAACTCATCTTCAATAGTTGTCTTGAGCACGTACATCGCCTTCCCGGCTTTAATCTTCCATTTTCGGAGTGCTTCAACTTCCTTGGGTGGTTGGATACTATCTCCATTAACAACCTCCCACAAGTCCTGCCCTTCAAGGTAGGACTTAATGCGACTCCACCAACTCTGATAGTTGTGGTTGTTCAATCTTGTAATTCTGCTGGTTGTGTTCACAAGATCCGCCATCGTGACTTGGTGGGTCTCTCTCTTCTTTCACCAAGCAAGCCAAACAAGCTTCACAGTCTCTAAACCGTGCACGATCTCTTAAACAACCGGTCCCAACCGACTCGGCTCTGATACTAGATTGTAGAGTTTGAACACAACAAACAAAGGTAATTTTATTGATTACAAGAACTTGTACACTTAAGTTGTGTACAACAACACACACTATCACTCACAGTGGAAGACTCTCTTGCACACAAGAGGTAGTACACACACAATATAGGAAGACACTTTAACTTTGGACACAAACTCTTTTAGTACTTGGACACCTCACACTTGGACTCTCACTCACTTGCTTGGAGTCTCTCTTTGTTGCCTTCACTTGCATTCACATGCATTGCATTAAATGAAGACCTCATCCCTATTTATAGGCACCAAGGGATAGTTTTAGAAGCACTCATCACTCCATGCCTCTAGATGCTTCTAGTGGAGCCCATAAGCTTCCATCATATTCCAGAATATTCTTGTAACATCCGGAAAGCTCTAGTGTGGTCCATAATATTCCGGAACATTCTAGTAGAACCTAGAATGGTCTAATATACTCCACAACATTCCGGAAAGGTCCAGAAGACTCTAGCATATTCTAGACGATTCCGGAGCATTCTAGAGAAGTCTAGATATTTCCGGAATAGCCCGGAAGTTTCCGGCGACGTCCGGAAGACTCCGGAAAATTCAAGAGAGGTGGTGATGATCTTTCAACAGCCTATTCCCTGGTCAATAACAAATATCACTTAGCCAAGAATTGTAGTTGCAGCAATTATGTATACTTCAAGGATATAAGCTTATAGTGTCAAGAACCTCCCACTGACAAGAAACTCACTAAATCAATCAATAAAAGATACAAATGCACGACTGCACGAGTATCCCAAGCATCGATGCAGGAGAAAACTGGCATCATCAAGTAAATCAGTCTCTCGTAGAATATAATATTTCTGACCAATTTCCTTTAGAGAGCAACAACCCATGCCAAATTGGATTCCCCCTCCCATACCAACTGATTTAATTCAAATAAGTGGATATATCATACTAGCCTCATAGGCCGTACATCTTTCTTTGATAAGTCAAACTAATAGGCAGAAGCATAAATTGCAAAAACCTCACAAACAGTGCGAATTCCCAAGATTGGAAACAAAACAAATGCTTGATATCTCGAGGATCTTAAGGCCAAGATTCAGGGTAAGCAGAGTGAAATGGGTTAAAACTTACAAATCACGGACACAAAAGAGAGGAAACCAAAGGGGTACACAAACTTGTAGCCACGGTTGTGACTGAATGTTCTCCCTAGATCCAGCAGGGACTACTGCTCCGGCAACTGGAGAATGAGGTGCATTCCCATTTAATGAATGAAGGGGACCATTTATTGCAGTAATGCTCCCATTTTTTGATGCGGTATGGTCGAGCATCAATGCTCCCATTTTTTCTGGACCATCTCTTTCTCTCTCTCAAGGCTCTCCTCCTCCCGTGGATTTGAAATTATTTGAAACTAGTCTATAATTAAATTAGTATTTTATCAAAGCAATAACGGAATCTACAATGGTCTCTCCAAAAAATCCCCAAGTGAGACTCTTAATATTTACCTAGTCATGTGTTCAAGTATTGGCTTTAATGAGCTATTCATACAAACTCTTAAGAGTGGCTCTTAAGCTTGGCTCCTAGCACAATAGTTAAATTTAGGTAATCTTCTAACTAACTCTAAGTACGGTCAAAGCATTTGATTTTTTTTTAATATGAAATCTTTGACAAAGTTGCTCCTAATTTTATTTTGTTCACAAAATAGAGAATGTTATTGTTAGCCTATTGAGTGCACAAATACTCTCTAAATTTAACAAGCTCTAAGAGTGAAAAGTGGACCCCATTTATGTTATGTGTACACTTTAGGATACAACATAGGAGCAATTTTTAGGAAGCCCATTATGGATGCCCTAAGGCCTTGTTCTCCTATAGATTTTAGGTGTATTTAATGAAAATGGAGTTGTTTTTCCAACTTATAAAATGTAGTGGTTTTCCTATAGATTTTTGGAGGATTTTATGAAAATCTCATACAATCACTTTTACATTGTATTGAGATTGAAGTGTCATAAAATATGAGATTTTATGTCCCAAAAATCTGTTGAAGAATACACCCCAAATTAATACCTTGTATTCACAACAATATCTATAAATTAAATAAATCAATGGTTTTTTAGAAGTAAGTCAAATAAATATTTACAATACTATTTGAAAGGTAGGACAAATTTTTAGTAAAAATTAGAAAGACTGATAGCCTGATACTTGACGAACCGGTCGTAGTTAGTATAGTTGCACAGTAGTAATAAGTATAGCCATATAAGATACTCCATCCGTTCCAAAATAAATTTCCACTACGAAAAGTCGTGTCATTTTTCAAATATGTCATTTTTTAAATAAAAAAAATTGAGTACTTCCGTGAATCTTTTTTCAAACTTTTTCACATTGAATTAAAGTACGCAATGAGTACTTTAATTCGGTGCAACAAAATTCGGAATACGACGCACTGAAGTACTTAATTTTTTAATTTGAAAAATGGTAAGAGAAAGAGTATTAAACACTTATTTTGGAACAGAAGGAATAGTAAATATTGCATTAGTAAATGGTATGTAAATCCAGTATATGTGTGTTAAGTAATATGGCAATTTTTTATATGAAAATTGCAAAAGCAACTCATTCTTAGCAAATCCACTATACTTTTTGTGAGTGAGTTTGATCTGAGGGCCATGATTTACTCATTTTTCAATCCAAGGGGGGATATTTAATGGTAGGATCATGCTCCCATACCACTTGAGAGCAATGTAGAAAGTCTAAATTAAACACGATTATCAATCGGAACTTGGGGGTGTTGCGCATCCCCATGCACAGCATTGTGTTGTGCAGCCTAATGGCGCTGTCACGCCGGCATTTTTTGATGATCAAAGACATTCATCGTGTAGACCTCATCGAGTACAACAAGTGTGCCAAAACTCAACTTGATCGGATATCTTTAAATACCTCATCGGAACACAAACAACATGAAAAAGTGGTTTTGATCCAGTGTTTGTGTCCGTTTGTGTTCCATTTGTTTTCAAAGTATTTGTGTTCCGATGACGTATTTAAAGATATCCGATTGACTTGATTTTTTATTTACTTGTAGTACTCAATGAGGTCAACACGGTGAACATCTTCGATCATCAAAAGTTGCGGGCGTAGCCGTGCCATGGCTGCACAACATGGTGCTCTTCATGGATGCACAGCACCCCCTCGGTTCGGTTATTAGCCAAGGTACTCTGGTTGGCTGATGGTTTTGCTTTGCACAAATAAATAGGGTTTGATCCTCATGTAAGTTCCATGGGCGGAACTATTTTTTGGTTTGGCAATTTCATGTCAAAATATACATTCACATGTATCTTTTTTTTATCGATTTGTATTTTATTGTCTTTATTCTTTTAGAAGGTAAGTGGAACGGAATCGATATGTTTTGCAATTAGAAAATGAGAGTTAGAAGTTAGTCAAGGTGTTACAAAAGAGGCATTCAAATACATCATGAATTAACATTTTGTCATGTGTTTGTAGTCATGGTGATGGAGAAATAGAGGTGGAGATATGGTGGTGGTAATGGTGGTGGTGGTGGTGGCAGTTGGCAATGTGTTGGTGATTGTTGTATTGAGGGTGGTGTGATGGTGGTAGTGGTTATGGTGGTGGCGGCAGTTGTGGTGATAATGGTGGTTGTGGTGGTGCGGCAATTGAGTGGTTACAGTGGTGGTGACGATGGAGCAGCAGAGGTAGCGGTGACAATGGTAACATGGTGGTGGCAGTGGTGTGATGGCGGTGGCATGTCACGTCCCGCCATCCCTAGACCCCTCATTAGGGATCATGGCACATGACCGGCCAACGAGGCCATCATATTTAACCAAATGACCTCAAGAGTAAAGTGCTTTGATTAGAAAAATAAATAAACATTAGCGAAAGCGGTATAGAAAACTTTGATTAAGGAGTTTCATAATAAAAGTAAGTACAACAAAATCAAGTGAAATTCCAGAGCATACATACATTAAACATCCATTACATGACTTTATCATATAACTACATACACCACTTGTCAAAAATATATACATCCTTGTCCATAAAGGAGACTATCACCAAACATGCCAAACTACAAGTCACTTACACAAAACATCCCATGTAGTTCAACTTTACACCAAAACACTTCACTTCAAGCATTCAACTATCAAACTCCATCGCCTAAAATTGGTAAATAAACCGTCAGCTGAATGCTCAGTGAGTAAAACTCATACTAAGATTTGGGTTTTGAAAATAAATAACACATACTCCCTCCGTCCCAATTTGTTTACTCAGTATTCCTTTTTGGGCTGTCCCAAATTGTTTGCTTAGTTTCCTGAATTGGCTATAAATGTTTGACAAACTACCCATTCTACCATTTTCACTACTTTTCAATCCTTTTCATTTTTGCATTGAGGAAATCACTTTGAAATAGCACAAAAGATACAAAAAGTGAATCACTACATTGAATACTCAACAATTTTACAATGGTTGACATATGATCAATTGAGCATCCAAACAAAAACAAACAAACAAAAAAAGCATGAGGTTCAATTTTTTATGAACAAAAAAGGTCTCTTCTCTATATAAGCCATCTTGGAGACCTTGCAAAAAATTCATCTCTTGCCGTATGGACAGAGAACAAGGCAGCAATCTCTTGTATGGAGCCCCTTTTCAATTTTCCTCTCTGAGTTCGTATGAGAAGTGTTTCAAGAATTGCAAACCGTTGCTCATTTGTTAAGTTTCTTTTTGATTTGGAGTAGATAGAAGAATTTTCCATTAGGATTAGGAAAGAGAAAACGTGGAAAGGGGCGTTAATTTAGGATAGAAACTTCATTGCTAAGAATATGGAGAAGTTAAAATAGGAATGAGTTTGCTAGGGAGAAAAAATCTGGAAGATATTCCTTATATTGTGGGATTTGGTTGGTGAATAAACAGAGAATTTGGGGCCAAAATTTCCAAGCCAAAAATTTCGATAGTTGGAGCCATAATTTTCGGGATTGTTGGAGCCAAAATTTTCAGGATTGTTGGCAAAAATTTTTGGAGCCAAAATTTTTGGGATTGTTGCAGGAAAAATTTTGGGACAAAAGTTTCAATTCATTTTCAAATTAATTGTGTTTCAATTGGAGCCAAAAAAAATTTGGGCAATTTTTTGGGGCTTTTTTTTTTTATTAGGTGGTGTGCTAGCACAGATTTTGTCTATAGGAATTTGAATTTTTTTTATTTATCTATTTACAAAAGGGGAATGCTAAATTTATTTCTCATCCAATCTTTGAAGGGTAAGATGGGAAAACTGTGTACTTTTAAAGCCTTTGACTCTGACCCACTAAATTGGGAGATTCCCCGCACTGAGCAAACAAATTGGGACAGAGGGAGTATAAAACAAGATCTCGTACATTTGAAAAGCCATAATAAATTTCAGGTGAAAATTTGAACACATAAACATTGTCAATACCACATTGCTCACCACATACATACATGACGTATATCGGGATCCAGGCTAATTATTATGGTACCCATCGGTAAGGGCACGTACCTGGATATTATGGAACCCTCCAAGAAGGCACATACATAGTGTTGGCTATTATGGAACCCACAAACGAGCACATAAAGTAAAGTATGGGCATGGCATACATACATATTTCGTAAACACATCACATGTTAACAAATCACTTATAACACATAGTCATATCACTTCATAAATCGAATTTTTCATAGAACAAGAGTTGATAAAATTTCTCATTTCAAAGTATGAGATTACTCACATTCATTTGCACTTCAAGCAAATATCAACTTGTATCTCTTATATCCTTCTCTTGTTCACTAAATCCTACATATCGTGTACGAACATGAATAATCCACACAAAAACTCATAAAAATGATGATGCATATACATGCTCCCTAGGATGACAAGTTAACCGACACCCAATCTTAGAGTTCTTGAGGACAAACCATAGATAACTAGGTCTTGCAAATTTCACTACATAAATAGAACTCATATAGATGTGGTGCCCCAATTACCCTTGAATTTATAAGGTCAAGAACTATCTTCCCAAAATAGGAAAACACAAACTATGAATGCATAATCCATAACAGAATGCAGTTTAGTAAACAAATTGTTAAAAATTCATCTCTTCAAGTTTTATTCCGAATTTTGGACACAATCAAGTAGACTCATGTAGGTACCTCCCATAAAAATTTCAGAAAATGATAAGATAAAGAACACAGTCAAATTCATCAAAAACCGAAGACAAAAACACAAATTTAGCATCAATAGCAAAATATGGTACAGTTTAGTGCGTAATTTTCCTAGACTTCATTCCAAGGAATTTTGACCTGAAAATTTTATAGATTGTAGAGGAATAGTATAGAAACCTACCATAAAAATTTCGTAATTTTTGAAGTTGATTAGCTGTATCTAAAAATTCATGACTTAAGGTACAAAAATCTAACAAATCTTTAGACAGATTTTCATCAAACTTCTCTAAGACATAACTAGGGTTTTTACCCTTATTCTTCACCTTATCACCATAGATGCAAATGAAATCTACAAGTATATGCATGCTCATACTTGAAAATTCAACTTAGAACAAGGAAACTTACCAATTCTAAGGTTAGATCATAGCTTGAGAGCTTCTAGATTTCTTGAGTGAAAGAGTCAAAGAAGAGAGAGAGAGAGAGAAAGAGGGATATAATGTGAGAATGAAGGAGAGGGAGGAAGGGGCTGATTTTTATCTCTGCTAAGGGTAAAAATATCTCATAAGGTGTGGTGTAAACATGTTCCATATGGCCTAATACATGACTTTTGTGTAATTGCTATTTTTTCCAACATAAAATTCTAATTTCTTAAAAGCACCTAGCACAAAAATCATACACATAACATGTAAATCATGCACGTGACTCATAATGCAAACATAACTTGGGTATATCACATCACACATAGAGATCATATACTTAATAAAGGCTAATTTATATAATAAATTGTGATTAAGAAAAATTAATCACCTTGGTGTTACATGGCAAGTGATCGTGGTGGTATGGTGGTGGTGGTGGTGGCAGGTGACCACGGTAGTATGGTGTGGTGGCGGCGACAATTATGGTTGTGGAGGGTGGTAAATGAGATATAAGTATTAGCAAATTCAGTGAGAATTTAGTAGTGCCAGACTATTTAATTTTTAACTCTATGATCCTATGTTTTAAGAGATGCTTAAAATATTTTGTATGATATAATAGGGTTATCAAACCATCTTAATAACTCATTATTTAATGAATACAATTTTAAGTGTTGTATTGGGTTATCAAACAACCCCTAAGGTACTAAACGTGCATGTGACACTCATTTAGTATGTTTCTCATTTGCTAAAGTGGGAAATCCCATAAAAGTTGAATTTTACCAAAGTTGCTAAAATCACTTTTGTTTTTTCATTAGCTAAAAGTTAAGTTGCTAAAAATTAATTTTCTCTCACATACTCTTTTCACTAAAATCACTTTTGTGCTTTTAGCAAATGGAAATTGTGGGTGCTAAAAGTTTTGCTCTTAGCAATAGGGAAACTCACATCGATGAGCCGATCCATACATCGTGCATTGATGTGATAGTATCACATTTCGTGTAATTGTCTCTACATTATTTAGTGTCTGAAGCGTTGCTCATTATCATGTCTAAGATTTCGACCGACAAGATTCTGTCTCGGAAAAAAGCAGGATCGAGAGGAAGTGAGTCGAACGATCTAACAAAATTCAATATCAACACTCTTATTTTTTTAGTGGATAAAAAAATAAAGAATTGTTCTAAGGTCCATTATAGCTTTTTGTAACATCTCTAGTCCACCTCATATTTCCATAACACCTCTAATCCAGTTTTTTTGAATTTTCTAAGGTGTAAGGTCCACTCTTTATTTTAATAGACAAATATACCCTCACATTGATTTTTAAACATAATACACCCTCGCCGGATATTTGCCGAAAAGTCACTGTGCCGGAAGTCTGACGGGTAAGTTCACCGCGCCAGAAAGTCATCGAAAATTGGACTTTGCCGGAAAAGTCATCGGCGCCGGAGAGTTCGCCGAAAAAGTAACTGGCGTAAATAACCATATCTGGAATCAAAAGAGGTGGTTATTTGGTGATTCCAGCTATGAGCCTGTTGCTATAGGGAATAGATTGGAAAAGTCAACGGTGCAGATAACCACATCTTGTGAGCCCAGATAACTACATCTAGTGATTATAGATAAGGGCTAGTTGCTATAAGAATCAGATTGACAAAGTCATCAGGGCAGATAACCACATCTTGTGAGGCTAGATAACTACATCTGGTGATTCCATATATGGGGCCAGTTGCTATAGGGATCTGATTGGAAAAGTCACTGGCACAAATAACCACATCTTGTGAGCCCAGATAACCACATCTGGTGAGCCCAAATAACCACATCTGGTGATTCCAGATATGGGGCCAGTTGCTATAGGGATCAGATTAGAAAATTCGTTGGTACAGATAACCACATCTTGTGATCCTAGATAACCACATCTGGTGATTCCAGATATGGGGCCAGTTGCTATAAGGATTAGATTAGAAAATTCGTCGGCGCAGATAACCACATCTTGTGAGCCCAGATAACGACATCTTGTAGATAACCACATCTGGTGATTCCAGATATGGGGCTAGTTGCTATAGGGATCATATTGGAAAAGTCGTCCGTGCAGATAACCACATCTTGTGAGCCTAGATAATCACATCTTGTAGATAACCACATCTGGTGATTCCAGATATGGGGCCGATTGCTATATGAATCTAATTGGAAAAATCACTGGTGCAGATAACTACATCTTGTGATCGCAGATAACCACATCTTGTAGATAGCCACATCTGGTGATTCTAAATATGAGACTAGTTGCTATAGGGATCAGATTGGAAAAATCATCAGCCTAGATAACCACATTTTGTGAGCCCAGATAACCACTTCTTGTAGATAACCACATATGGTGATTCTTGATGTGGGGTAAGTCATTATAGGGTACACTATAGGATTTAAGGGTAGAGTACCCTAGGATTTTAGGTATCCTTGGATTTTAGAGTAGGATGCCCTAAGTTTTTAGGGTAGGATACCCTAGAATTTTAGGATACCCTAGGATCTTAGGGTACGGTACCCTAGGATGTTAGGGTATCCTAAGAAGTGAGGGTATTATTGTAATTGGTACGTGTGAGTGGACTAGATGTGTTAGGATAATATTAGGTGGACTAGAAGTGTTAGAAAATAGTTATAGTAGACCTAATATCAATTCTCCCATAAAAAAATGGGAAAGGCAAAACAGTCCATTGGTTAACAATTAAACTGTAGAAATCAATATTTGGAAAAAATATATGCAGAATAGTGCTCCACTCATAACTCAAAGATATTGCTAAAATATCATCATTTTCAAAAAAAAAATTAACCGTATTTTCTAACTTCGTCAAATCTCTCGCATTATAGAGGAAAAAAATTAGGGCTACTCAAAAAAATCAGTGAACTGTGAATCCGGTCCGGACCGAAATGATCCACACGTTTTGGATTTTAACCATGGATTAATGGTCCGGACGCGGATTCAAAAAATAAAAAAATTATGACTCGCAATCCGGACACGGATTTTGATTTTAAAACCGTGGATTAACTGATCTGGATTGTAAGATTTTTATTATATATAATTTTTTTAAAAATAAACATATATGTATAAATAAATAATTTTACGACTTTTGTAGCCTACTTTGTTTGGAATTCAAAAAAGATATCCGGGTTTTGTGCTTGTGATCGTTTATTTAGATGTGTTTGTTGGCATGTTTAACAAGTTTGGTGTTTACACTTTATAACATTCAAGCTCATATTTATAGCCTACGGGGTTTGGAATTCCAAAATGAATTTTGGGTTTTGCTTTTTGACTATCTATTTTGATTCCATAATGTTCAAGTTTAGATTGTTCAATTAATTTGTTGAAATATTTAATAAGTTTTCATTATTTCTTTCCAACTTTTTCTCTATTCTTCTTGATGCTTTATATTCTTATCTACTAACTATACTACTCAAGTGTTTGTTTCAATCTTGAGTTTGGATTTTTGAATGAGTTGATGAATTTTTTTAGAATAAGTTGAAAATCCATGGACAAATCCGGAACTGATCTGTGACTCGCGGATCGAATTGGAACCGAATTGTAAGACTTTTGGATCAGACACGGATTTTATTTTCAAAAAATTGTGACTCGCGGATTAGGATTGGATTCATGCCAATCTGAACCGTACGCACCCCTAGAAAAAATGAGACGTATGTAATGTTCTTAACTTAAATTTATCTAAGAATGACACCAATTTTGTATAATGGCACCTCGATGTCGGCTCTTCGTTGGCCTTGAATAGAGAAGGAAAGCTCAATGCTAACCAAGGTTGTAAATACCGTATCGGCATGAGTACCGGTTTTCTATCGCAGATTTGATGCGGTACCGTCTTGGTACACCGGTCAATATCGGCATCGTGACGTCCGGTTTTGCCACAAATATATATATATATATATATATATATATATATATATATATATATATATATATATATATATATATATTGAGAGAGAGAGAGAGAGGGTTCAAGAGACACAAATTTTGTCATAGAATATGACATTTTCAATCTCATTTTCTTAAATCCATTTAATCTATGTATATTTAGTACATAGTTGTTGTATTTGATGTTTGGTAGTGATAGAAGTTGAACCCATGCATCACAAACCCTTTTTAAAAAACATACCCTGTTTTTTTTATAATTTTCCTGTTCAGAAATCATAGTTTTTGGGTCACACCGATACCAAATTAGAAAAAATGTGTAACTATAATGTTGTAGATCTTGAAATTCTCTTAAATTTTGATATATAACTTGCCTTAATCGGAGTTCGGAGTAAAAAGTTATGGCGAAAATATGGCTAAGCTTTTTGTTAAATGCAGTATTTGCCCGGTATTTTCGATCTTGGCGGTATTTCCGTATTTTCCGTGTACGTTATCCAGATCCGCCCCAGTGCGCCCGATATTGAACACGGTATGATATTAAGGGTCATTGGTACCGTTTTTATAGAAAATTGGCCGGTATGGCACGGTATTGATAACTTTTATGCTAACAGATGTCTATTATTGAATTCACTGCATTTTACAATTATGTTAGCTTTGGCACCTGCTCTAATACCTTTCTTTATTTTCTTCTCCCGCGCTTCTTTATTTTATTTTTTTCTTGTCAAATCCTTCAACTCTAACCTATAATAGCCAATGCCATCACTCTTTGCTAAATGTAAGTGCTCTTGCTCCAATATTAGTTTTTTTTTTTAACGAAAAAAGGACATTAATTTAATTTCACAAATCAACTTAATTGTACTCCTATAGATTCAAAAATTGCACTCCTTAAAAACATTATACGAAATTATACTTTTTAATGTTTACAAAAATATATATTTTCCAAAGAAAACATTTAAAAAGTGACATAGAAAGAGTGACAACTTATGACCAACCATCCTAGCTAACCAAGGGAATACTACTCTTACTCTCTCTCATCGTTCTCCTTCTATTTCACAATGAAAGCAGGCTCCCCTTTATGAACTCTCCGAGTTATCGAACTGGGACAAGACGTAGAGGGAGAATGGAAAATAGCAGTCGCGTCAATGGTAATTGGAGTAGTGAGCGTCGTCGGCCAACGGGATTACCTCTTGGAATAGCCTTGTTGACTGGCCTCAGAGTGGCACAATTTCATGCATTTTAACATACTTTTTGGTTGTGTTTGGTTTGGTTTTGGGTTTTGGTTTTTGTAATGATTAGAGGGTGAAATATGGGTAATAATTAAAAAATAGGTATTAATGATTAGAGAGAGATAGAGAGAAAAATAAAAATAATATTTAAAAATAAGAGTAATAATTGAATAATGATTTAGAGAACCGATTCTTAAGAACCCAAACCAAACAAGGCCTTAAATCTTTCATTAGATTATTTTTTAGCATTTCCCAAAAATATACTCTAAAAAGCGAGACAAATAGTAAAACAGAGTACTATAAATATTGCACGACCAAATTCATTACTCTTCCAGTCAACCGTCGAAGAGCCTCTCTCTCTCTCTCTCTCTCTCTCTCTCTCTCTTCCCTCTTCACCGATTTCACAATGAACGAGAAAACAGACACAGCAGAAGCCCTCCGCCTCAAAACCCTAGCAGAGCAGAAATACTCCTCCTCCAACCTCAAATCAGCCCTCAAATACGCCAAGCGTGCCCACCGTCTCTCCCCCACTCTCGATGGCCTCTCAGAACTCCTCACCGCCTTCAAAATCCTCCGCGTCGCTGCCAATTCCTCCTCCACCACCACCGCCGCCACTCTCGACTGGTACAAGATCCTCCAGATCGAGCCATTCTCTCACACCAACGCCGTCAAGAAACAGTACAAGAAGCTCGCTCTGACCCTGCATCCCGACAAGAACCCCTTCCCTGCCTCCGAGGAGGCGTTCAAGCTCGTCGCGGAAGCGTTTAGGGTTCTGTCAGATAGGATTCGGCGTAAGGAGTATGATATGAAGCTGAGGATTGCAATGCAAGCGGAGGTTACGGCGGGAGGAGGAGTGGCGGAAACTGCGTTTTGGACGGCGTGTTCGACTTGTCGGTTGTTGCATAAGTTTGAGAGGAAGTACTTGGGGCATAATTTGATGTGTCCCAGTTGTAAGAAGAGCTTTAAGGCCGTGGAGGTATCGGAGAAGGGTGAAGGAGATGATGATGATGATGATGATAGAGTTGGAAGTAGGTCTAGTGATAGGATTAGGGCAAGGGCAAGTGGGAAATTGAAAAGGAAAATGAGTAGTGTTGAGGAGGTATTGGCGAGGTCAAGGCCGGGTGAAATGCTGCGAAATGTTAAGCTGAATCGGAATGTGGCTAGCGGTGGTACGGTTGAAAGATCAGGAGATGTGGGTAAGAAAGAGAAAAGGGATGCCGGGGTTGAGGAATTGAAGAAATCGAAGTCAAAGAGGGTGGAAAATGGAGAAGAGACTATGACATTAGCGGAAATGCAAGCCTTATCTAGGCAAAAGTTGAACCGGGAGAAGAAGAAAAAGCGGTCAAAGGAAGAACAGAGAGAAATGGAAATGGAGAGCGAGAAGGTGAAGGGAAAGAGGGAGAAGAAGAAAAAGCGGTCGAAGGAAGAAGAGAGAGAAATGGAAATGGAGAGCGAGAAGGTGAAAGAAAAGAGGGCAAGGCGTAGTGCTTCTAAGGGTCGGCATTTGGAAAATGAGGAGAGGAGAGGTTTTAAGAGTGGGAATTCAGAGACTGAGAAATGTAAAAGTGCATCGAAAAGTGGGGATTCGGATATAATGGCCGTGGAGGATTCCGATTTCTATAATTTTGATAGAGACAGAATGGAGAGGAGTTTTAAGAAAGGGCAAGTATGGGCAATTTATGACGATGACGATGGAATGCCCAGGCACTATGGCTTGATTGATGAAGTTGAATCGGCAAACCCTTTTGAGGTGAAGATGAGTTGGTTAGACCTTCAGACGAATGGAGATGAGGGTTTGATTTGTTGGGAGAAAATGGGAATTCATGTTTCTTGTGGGAGGTTTAAAGTTGCAAGGAAGACTTCGGTTGATTCTGTCAATGTTTTTTCTCACATAGCGGATGCTGAAAGAGCAGCGAGAGAGGTGTATAGGATTTATCCTAAGAAGGGTTCGGTGTGGGCACTTTATAAGGAACATGATTTAGACAATGCACGGAGGAGGAACCCTTCTTTGAATAGAGAGAGATGCTATGACATAGTTGTGTTTTTAACTAGTTACAGTGAGATACATGGGTTGAGCATGGCTTACCTTGAGAAGGTTGAGGGGTTCAAGACAGTATTTAAGAGGAAAGAGATAGGTTGTCATGCTATAAGATGGCTTGAGAAAGACGATGTCAGGATGTTTTCGCATCAAATTCCGGCTAGGAAGCTTTCCAAGGATGAGGCTGCCGATCTTCCAAAAGACTGTTGGGAACTTGATCCGGCCTCGCTTCCCAAGGACTTGCTTACTATCGCCTGGCATAAGTAGTTTATGCCTTGCTGGTGTTAAACTGTCTGATGAGTTATGTAGGTACATTTGCTTGTTTGGTCTATGTGCTCTGCATGATATCAATGAACATTGTGGTAAATATTTTTCACAAGTAAACCTTGTTTGAATCGTTTTTCGTTCTTTGTTGCGGCACATGGTTGCTTAATGACTTAATGTTGTTGTTACCTTTAGATTAAAATTATTTTTGACCTTGCTGTCCATTGCTTATGGTCATTATGATTTGTACCGTATCCTTCGTTAGTTATTGACTTGCTGGGGTCAGGGTTACGAGTCTATTACATTTGCCATTAAAACCCTTTTATTTGGCTATGTATTTGAATGTGCACTTTTCTGATTACAAAATTGGTGGATATTTTACTTATATGTGTTCGTTGAAACTTCAATGTAGTAGATTACGCATGATTGTGATGACATGGTTGTGTGCCTCCATTGAATTTTCTCTTTTATGGCTAGTGGCCACTTTCAATTATGAGTATCCAAAATAAGATGAGCATGATTCACTATATTAGTACAAGCAGTCGCCTCATGTCTCGCACAAGTGGTTATATAGTCCTTTTAGCGACTCATGATCCAATTGCACGCAAAATTAAAAGCAAAATAGAAAGGTCCACAAAGATTCACTGACTTACATTTGAAGTAATAAACCAACTAAAACAGACTGATCTTCGAAAACAAATCTTCAGGATGAATAGATGAATTCATGGAAAATTTGTATACGTGTTAGCATTTATTATGTTTAGAGGCGTTATGAGCCTGACCTGCAAATGCAAAGATCATTAACCTACGTAACTATCAAAGAGACTATGAAGAAGGGGACTGAACCATGGCCTCTAGTGAGAGGTAATTGACATGATATTTGCTATGCGCCCCACTATGGGCATGTTCCATGTGGTCTTCACCCTGTTCACATTCAGATTGGCCAACGATGTTCTTCCATGAAAAATAACACGACGAGTCAACGACATATGTATTTCATTTTCTCCCGCCGTCACTAATTATTGGTCCTTTCTAGATACCCACGCCGATTAAGAAACAATGTGTATGTACAGATGGATGTACATCATTTTTTATTTAAAAGCTAGCACAACTACCAGAGGACTAGCAATATGTGATGGAGGAAGTATAATTTATGATGTGTTTAAAAACACAATTTATCAAAATGAATCTAAAAATACGGTGAGTAAAAGCAAAAGCCAAGCCTGACCCGTGCCAATTGAACTCCTAATTCTCAGCCTTACCATGCAGCTCAAAAGTTATAATTTTCACAAAAAGTAAAGGAAGAAAAACGTGGGACTAAGACAGGATTTCACAATCTCTTGCACTTAAGATTGCATGTTCTCGTTAGTAGTTATGCACCATGGTCCAACAACTTCCACCCACCAAGTAATGTAAGACATGTATTTGCTTAAGCACGGGGAGCTCCTCAAGCTCCTTGCCTCATATAGGACCTGCCCAAGTATTTGCTTAAGCACAGGGAGCTCGTCATTTGTTGGGCCCAACCAAGTGCGTCTCCATGCAAGACCAGCCCCACACTTCCGGTTGGTGGGATCTAATACAACATGTAATGACCCGTGCCAACTCTCCTGCTAACATTTAGCCTAACCATCGGCTGAAAAGTCATAACTAGCGGGCATTACCTTATATAATACTCGACCTTTTTGGCAGTTCGTATCTAACTAATGTGGGACACAGGGATTTCACAAAGCCCATAAATCCCTAGGTTATAATTGACTTCAGATACGCAGCCAAGAAAAGCATCTCTCCATAGTCAACTTAATCGTAGATAGCATTTTCTGCAGTGTAACGCTGACTTAAATAGATAGGCATCTATTAGTAGTTTTTATGCTCACTCATTGATGTTGCAACCGGAAAGAAAACCATAGAAATTCGCAGTCGATTGATTTGGATGGCCAGTTGCATGGTGGGGGTAGGTTGAAAAGCTCCTTGGCTTGGTTGTGCTGTGATTGATATGTTGCAATATGGTATGTATTATGTAGATGGATAGATAATGATGTAGATTTAGATTTAATGCTAGTTGTTATTTTGAGAATTATTATGTGATTGGAGAGTGATTTTAGTGATTAGAAAATTTGACAATGTTGGTTTCCATTCAAATGAGAAGTTATATTTAACATTTTGAGCAATAGGGGAAATCAGGAAAGTTATGGGAAAATGTTGTCTAGGAGAAAAAGAAATGATGAGATGGCTTCTTTTTATTAAGGAAATTACATTGCGTTAGTATGTAAAGTAAATTTGGTTGCAGTTTTGTCGTCTATGCTAACTATTGATGTCTTTATGAGATATCATTGGCTGCTTCATTAACTTGTATTCCTTTCTTAGTTGCTTGAAAAAATATAGTGAACTGAAGGCATGTACCTCCCACCTAGAGGCTTATCACCTTAAGCTTTTTCTTGTGGTCTGCACGAGGAGTAGTAGACTATGATTCAATCAATGGCAAGACTACTTGCACTTTAGCAAATTCCCAGTGGCAATCTAATTAGTGCTTGCCGCATAATAGCCGCTCCACTCTTCTTTTGCTGTAAATATGAGTTTATAACCAAGTACCGAAAACCAGATAACAGAGACAAGCTCAGGGACCTGGTCCCACACCAGCAGCCACTTCCCCACCAGCTCTACTACCTGAAACACAAATGCAAATATTTCATAAGGGAAAACTTTCCTTCTCAATTCCTGTTCTACCTGAATCCGGATAGGGACGTTCCACCTGGCACAGAGCATTTGATTTTCAGAGGAGGTAGGAAAATTCTTCCAACTGACTATTTCCCTCACATTTTCTTTCCTAGGGGACCTTCGCTCCTACCTATCTCAGAGCCTTCCAACTGGATTAAGTAGTATGCCTATTTGAAGAGGAAAGCCACAAAACTTGATCCTCTGTATCAGTATTTGTCCTGGAGGTGTCAGGGTGTTAGCTAGGATGCACCTCCATCTGCCGTTTGTGATAATGGAATATACCTTGCATTGAGAGCTCCGCCTACGTTATATTCCACTTCTGCCCCAAAAGTTCTGTATAAGGGTTTCTGCCTGGTCAGCATCGTATATTTAACAATCGGCTCTCCAAGATCCCTCGGTTTCAATGGTTTCATCATGGTCTAGGATCAATCATTTGGAAGTTTCAACTGCCAAAGTTCTGATCCTTATAGACCCACTGTCACCTGCACAGAGCCTTCAGCACTTCATTGGATATAGCCTGGAGATGCCTCAACATTGTGGGCCTTGTGGCGTTACTCCCTTCTTTCAATGGTCGGAGGCCTAAGCCAGTTTTATTCTTGGTAGGGCAGACGTCCACTTCCCCTTTGCTTTTTGAATCCAATACTTACCATATGAAGGCTCTTAACACATACCCCCTCCGTCCCATTTTATTTGCTTGCTACGAAAAGTCGTTTTATTTTGACCTAAAAAATAAGGTACTCTCGAGAACAAATTTTCCTACTCTTTTGGTACAGTTCGAAGGTACTCACAAATGGGTGAAAAAAATTATTTCGGGAAGTAATTTATTTTTTGGAGGACAAAACTTCACGGTCTCCCGTTGAGAGCAAACAAAATGGGGCAGATGGAGTGGCATCAGTGTCTTGTAATATTCATTTTGGCAGTCTGCCTCTCCTAATTTGCTTCTTTCTAGTCTATTTGTTGGAATTTTAATCATTCCATATGTTATTGTTTTATTGTTTATTTAATGAATTTTTTTGCGTCGTTGGAGAAGATGATGATGTGTTGGCTATGAATGCTGCACATTTCAGGGATTGACGTGAATGAACTTTTTCTTGGGCAGAAAAACAAGGCTGCGTCAGCTGTAGATTTGATACTTGTTACTCATGGTTTTTAGATGCTATACGTGTGTTGGGTTCTCCTGGTATTTATGTGTTTTATTGTCGGTATAATTGATTTTTGTTTCTGCTATCTTCTTTGGAGGTGAAAATTTGACAGCTTCACATACTCAAAGACAGAATTTTCCTTGTTTCAATGTTTTGGAGAATATTGAGAAAGAACATGCTGCTCATGCTTCTCTCTCTCTCTCTTGAAGACATGCATGTCCATTTTGCACTTGTTTCACCATTCTCATATCTGAGATTATTGGTGTATTTTCTTTTCTGCGTCCATGACTCGCTTACAATCTTGTGAAAACTGGGTAGGTTTTAGTCTCAAAACAAATGTTCCTTCAGTTAGAGACTCATATCTCCTCATTTCATTTGTTGCCAAGGGTTTTACTTTCATCTGACCTACTACTATTCCCGTTCTCTCCTGCCTTGTCCTTTCCTTTTAGTTTCTGCAGGTGTAATCTTTGCATATTTTCATCTTGGCACAGGAATATTGCATGTATTAGATAGACACATCACTGATATGTAACCCTAGAAAAGTCTAATTACTTGATTTGTTGTTTGCAGAAACACCGTACATTATAAACCTTGTTTTCGTATGGTTTCAGTACGTGTCTGATAATCCTTAAGCGAATGGCTCTGGAACAATTTAAAAGACTAGAAGCCACAAAAGAAAGGTAGTGGCCATATGGTTCTTTTGTTTATGATATTTACCTGCTAATCTGTATCTCCAGTTGTTATGTAACTACCTGGTTATCAATGATTAATGGGAATCCCATTATGCCTTTTCCATATGTTTTCAACAAATTGGATAACAGAAAAATGCAGAAATTGGTACTCGAAAAATGTGTGATTTGTGGTTTACTCTGACTTGGTTTGTGATTTGTAATCTCTGAGTAATTTGTGATTTACATTGGAGCTACCTGAAGCTGTCGTGAGTATTTGCTCGTGAATGTGCAACTTCAATGGACGTTCACACATTTGTGGGCATTTTTTTTTTTCCCACACTTTTCTTTGTACTTTTTAAATGCATATGAAAAGGTACTTTTAAATTTCATAATTGAGGCTAATGACTACTCAAATATTCGTAGTTAACATATTACTGTCGAATGACTTACATTATTCATTTATTCAAATCGTAGACCATTAGATCTCTAAAAGTGTTGCAACTGCCCTTGTGTTAAATTTGAAACGCAAAATAAATTTGAAGTGCAAAAAACAAACTTGTGCCCGTTTGCATGAGGTAAGTTGGTCTCACGGACAAATTGCTGCTAAGGGGATTCAACCCTACGACCTTGGGGTGGTAAGCTCTACAGAGGCAAATCGCTTAATCACTGTCACAACCTCCTCAAGAAGTGATTAATATCTTGATCATTTGAGAGTCAGTTGTACCATATGCCAAAAATGATTGGCAAAGTATTTTGGTGAGAACATTTTTTTTTTTTACAGCATTTTGTGAAAACATTAGAGCTGCTTTTAAAAAAAACAATTTCGGCTGCACAAGGGGCAAAAATCCACAAACATAAAAAAAAACAATTACAATACCCTGTGGATGATCAATTGGTAATTCTTCTCACCTTTTTCTTTTAGATAACTATTAATAGACACTGGCACATGAACACAAGTGAATGCCAATAATGAGCATTTTTATTAATTTGTTGGAAGCTCTCTCATTCAATGAAACTATGAAGGTTTACTGATTCCAAGAATAAATTTTTTTAAAAGGTAAGAGGAAGATAAAACAACCCTCAACTAAGGAATCACAGAAACAATTCAGTCTATTCAGAGAATAAGATATGTTACAGACATACGAAAATCAAACATGACACCATTGAAAACCAGGTAGAACAGCAAGCAGTTTGGACCTATATCTATGTACTAGTCTAAACAACATGAATATATAAATACAAGCACGAGCAAGGCTACAAACACTTACAAAAGTGCAAAGTTCTTCTCGACACACAACCGCCATTCACCTATGTGTTCTGCACGACACCAAATGTAACGGCTTACTCGAAAGACCCTCCGATTTGTTATTCTAAAGTCTGCTGAGCAACCAAGGAGCTTCTGTCAACATAACCATATGATACAAATAAATAAACAAGAAACATACAAAGAAAAGGAAAAGCAAAAAGAGAAGACAAACACAACCATAGGATACAAATAAATAAACAAGAAACATACAATTACTTATTCATCGGAGTCTGGCTCCTCGGACATTACTTAATCATCCAGCAGTTGAAGGCCTGTTGTAGGAGAACATAAAATTCACACTATCAGCATACGAAGTAGTCTTATTGCATTTTTATGCTTCAAGCTCATTTAAAGAAAATTTACTAGGGAACATGTGATTTTTATTCATCAAAAAAAATCCTCAAATGCCTTGTTACAATAATCGGTGCTGTTCTATATGAACTAGGTTCAAATTAGACAGGACCCTTATCACCTTTTCATAAAAATTATTCTCACAATATGGATGTTAAGAATGGATGAACATGGGTGAGATGATGCGAGAAATCAAAGGTGAAAACACAGTCAATCTCATAGCTAAAAGGAGCTTCATTAACAACACTTCGGTCATACTGCTAAATAAGCTGAAGTTATGGGCACTTTGGATATGTATTGAATTTTCCATTAACTCTTTCTATTCTAGTTCCATCTTGTGATCTTCGGCCGTTCAAAAAAAAAAAAGATACAGGTGAAACAAATATAGAACAGAATTTTGCTAATTTCATGATTTTTTGACGCAAGCAGTAGCCAATCATTAAAGAGGTTCTGGTGCATTGTTACCGCAAAAATAAAAAATAAAAAAGCCAAGTTTCGTATAAATTAATTGATGTAATTTGATTTTTATAGTATAATGGATTTTCTGACAAAAAAGATGAACCAAAAATAACAAAAATGCAACATTAATAGAGGGAAAGCGGGTCCTGGAAAATTGAAAGTTAATAAGTAAAGGGCTGGGAATTAAACTCAAATCTCACGTCTTACATACAATTGTCATGAACACTGAATCAGGTACCAACTTTGAATCTTACTGGAATATTATTGATTTTTATAAATAAATAAAAAACCATTAAGGTGGGGCCCAATTTTTGGGGGCTAGAGCTGGTCGCGTACATATATCCCTTTTATTGTTGACAATCTTCATGAAAGCACTAGAATAATCAAGGGAAAATTAATATGCACCGTATGCAGAGTAAAAGAAGAACCACTATACCTTAGGCTTTGCAGGGTAATGTAGTCCATATACTTGTGGTACGTGTGCAATCTTATACCAATCCTCCCCATTCCCCTTTTGACATCGCCTCGCCAATTCCGGACCACATCCCCATATGGTCAAGGTTTTGAGTTTGGTTAGGCTCTGAATGCTCTGCGGAAGTGATTGAATCTTGGGGCAGGCGCCAATCGTCAACGATTGAAGAGAAGAAAAGTTTCCCAACCATTCAGGAAGCGATGTGAGCTCTGGGTTACCAGAGATTGATAGAGATTGCAGTGAAGTGACTTGTTGCATTGCTTCAGGAAGTGATTGAATCTTGGGGCAGCCTTCAATCGTCAACGATTGAAGAGAAGAAAAGTTTCCCAACCATTCAGGAAGCGATGTGAGCTCCGGATAATCAGAGATCGATAGAGATTGCAGTGAAGTGACATATTGCAATGATTCAGGCAAAGTCTTCAACTCTTCACAAATTAAAACCTCACCCCGAGACCACTGTGAAAGCCTACCGTCAAGAGTTAGTTGTCGAAGGGAACCAAGGTGTTTAATGCTCTCCGGTATTGACACCAACTTGTGGCAACCTACGACTCTCAATACCTCTAAGGCAGTGAGGTGTCCAAAACTTTCAGATAAAGAACTTAAGCTGTTGCAGGTATTGATCACCAAATGTTTCAAGGATTTTAGGCTTCGTAGCCCATGCTCCGGCAAGGACTCAAGCTCGCTACAATAGTGGATTTTCATCGACTTCAGAGATACAAGGCTTGACAGGTTTGAAGGCAGCAGTTTAAGTTTGCTAAACTGTTCGATTTCCAGAGATTCAAGAGAAGTAAGGTTTTGCAACATTTCTTCAGGAAAAGAAATCGCATCGTTGTTGTCACAAACCGTGAGGGAAGTGAGGCGATTGAGATTTGAAATCGAACTTAGCAACACGTTGCTGTTGTTAGCCTCCAAAATTTTCACCGTCGAGGTTCCTGAAGATGAAAGGCATGGCAAGGTCAATTTAGGGCAATTTTTGAGGAATATCTTGCCAAGACGAGGGAGTAGGTCTCTTCCTTCCTCCCTTGACAAACCTTTTAAATTCGGCAAATTACTAATAGAGAGTTCTTCCAAAGACGGGAATCCTCTTACTGGTCCTCCACCGGGGAAGTCATCATCAATGTACTCCACATAATCCATTCTATCAATACAAAGGCACCGCAGGGAAGGCAACTTCCCAAACGGGGGAAGTTCTAAACAGTTACTACACCAAAATAGGCTAATAGTAACTACATTTTTTAGAGTTGAATCACTCATCCAAGGCGGGAAGTGTGAACCTTTGTAACTGTAGATAACCAACTCTTCAACATTTTGGTGAGGTCTCAGATCTTCCAGTAGTTCTTCAACATTTGCTTGTGATTCCCAGTCACGGTTACGACTCCAGCCCAACTCAATAATTCGAAGATTTTGTTTCCGGACCAAATTTGCATCTTCGGCATCCATTGAATTCCTCACTCTCTCAAGGTGTCTGATGCGCAGTTCTCCTCCTAGATCTAAGTGTTGCAATTCAGCTAACCTTTGATTTACACTCTTACCAACACAGAATATACTTAACGTCTTCAAGAGGGTCAACTGCCCAAGCTTCGGAGGCATGTTATGAATTCTATCACATCCTTCCAAATAAAGATGTCGAAGGCTTCTCAGGTACTTCAAGTTTTTGGGCAGTCTCCGAAGCTTATAACAGCCGTTAAGATTCAATGTTTGTAAGTTGAGGAGGCTACAAATCGATTTCGGAAGTGTCCAAATGAGTGTACAAGAAAGGTTTAAGAACCTTAGATGTTTTAAATCGCCAATCAAAGATGACAACCGAGACATTTTTGCACCGGTAGCATCAAATGCCCGTAGCAAACATAACTTTCTGAAGTCACAAGAAAACTGATCAGAGTCATCATGAATGTTGTGAAATGGTTCCCTATACTGCAATAGAATTGACCGCAAGGATTCGACACTCTGTAATGTTTTGGGAAAGACAATAGTTTTCTTAGCGTTACCAAGCAACGACACGTGGTGAATTCTCTGTTTTGGTATACAGATTGAGCTTTTATTCTCCATAATATGACATTCACCTCCCATAACAGATTGGGCAAGATCGTGCACTAGATCATGCATTTTGAATAAAGTGTTGCCGGAAGGATGTTTTTCCACATCTTGGAAGAAAGATCTCCAATGTAACTCATTCCAAATGTGATCACCAATATCTTCCAGCTCAAATTTTCCTTCGCACGAAATATAGCCATTAGCCATCCAAAGATAGATTAAATTTTCTTTTAAAATTTGACAACCTTTCGAGAAAACAGCACAATAAGCAAAGCATCGTCTCAATTCCAGTGAAAGGTTGTAGTAACTTAACCTTAAAGCAGGCAAGATGGAATTTTCACCATGAGGCAAGTTCCAAACTTCACTTTCATTAACCAAAATCCATTCCCTTTCCTCACTTTTGAAGCGCAGTAACCCTCCAAGGGCCTTTGCAGCTAAAGGCACGCCGCCGCACTTCTTCACTATCTCCTTTCCAATGTCCACAAGGTTTTGACGTTCTTGATTTCCATGGCCAAATGCACGTTGTCGAAACAACAACCAACAATCATCTTCGGATAGAAATGACAAGTGAAGCGGTGGGATAGTTCTCATGATTGAAGAAACATTTTCAAGACGAGTTGTGATGATAACGGAAGCGCCTTTTGATCCGCATGCAAGTGCACACTTCAACCTATCCCACTTCTCTTGATTGTCATTCCAGACGTCATCTAAAACGATCAGGAATCTTTTCCGATTCAGGATGTCTCGAAGTCCTCTCTGTAAAGACTCTAGGTCTGATGCCTCACTTGCTTTTCCAGTTGCAGATTCTATAGTCGCTTGTATCACCCTTTTCACATTGAAATCCTGAGAAACATAAACCCAAATTTTAAGCTCAAAGTGGGTCTTCACCCTCTCATCATTGAAGGCCATTTGTGCAAGCGTCGTCTTCCCAAGTCCCCCCATACCAACGATAGGGTACACAGAAACCTCATCCGAATCACGTATATCCTCCACCAAAACTTTGACAATCTTTTGTTTATCTTCATCTCTTCCATACACTTCTGGTAGATCTAGAAAGGAGCAAGTTTCTCGGCTATTAGCAAATTCGTTGCGCTTACCCACGAACTCCTCTTGTAAATGAAACTTGCGCTCTTCAGCAATTGAGGTCACGTCCTCCGTGATCTCTTTCATTCTATTCCCTATCTTGTGACGGAACATGACGTTTTCAAATGGATGTAACAAAGAAGTGCTTACCTTCTTCAGAGAACTAGAGGTTTCGCCTTTGGTTTTCCATCGCAGGGCTTCGGTTGCACAATCATCCAAGATGTCATCCAAGTCATACGCAACACCTTTGAGCTTTCGCAGCCAATCTTGAATTGCTTTGTCATGAAATTGCTTTTGCTCTGCATCTTCGAGGACTGCCTCAATGGTGGACAGCGTGCTTGAGAGCTTTTTCATCTCTTTGTCAACACCCCAAAGCAATCCCACCTCTGATTGGATCAAGGAGTTGAGATTTTGGAGCACAACCGGAAGAAATGACAAAGCCATATCGATGATGATCACTTGATAATGTCTGAAAGAAAATTCAAAGTTCAGCTCAGAGTTGCAAACTGAAATCACCCAATTTGCGTACCAGAGAAGGACTTGGCGAAGACTTGAGAAAATGACTCGTCAACTTTACGAGTCCCATCCCATGTGATGGACAAAAGCAAGTGCTTGGCCAAAGGCTCAAGCAATAATTCAGAAAGTGGGTGGAAAGAAAGAGCCGTAGGCCCCAGCAATAATTCATAGAGTAGATGGAGACATTAGGGCTGGCGTTCAGATTCCTGGACTTAAAGAAAAACTTGTAAAAATTGGGATCCTTTGTTTTCCTTTGAAAAAAATAAAAATAACTTTTCAAAGTGATAGTCACTTGGTCTCGTATTTTATTTTTTCTCCATTATCCGTTTCATTGTTTCGATTAAGACTAGTTTTTGGTCATATTATTTTTTGAACCAATCAAAAGAATGTACTTTTGTAATTGTGAGTTTGTGAGAGAGAAAAAATATTCTTACAGAGAAGGAAACAAAAGGCCCTAGAGTTGAACCATTTAGCTATTGGATAGGGAAATTAAACTTTGCTACTACGCTAGCTAGCTCATTTATTGCATAAACAATAAATTAAATATATATTATATACCTGGGTGTAACCATCTAGAACCCTAATTTATGGTCAAAATTCGGAGGCTTAAGTTAGTCACCTTGCTCGCTTTAGCTCAAGCCGGCCCTAGAGATAATTGCTGATAGAAGAAGTTTCAACGAAACTATTTAGGAATTACTGAGAATGCTCCGTGAAATTGAGATCTGTATCATCTCCCAACATGGACGACCGCCCATGTGGCTCCAAATGGGAAGAGAAAAAGGAAGATGAACGTGAACCCGTCCATTGCTTGACAGGAAACATATGGTAGATACCCTAGCATGTTTAATTTCACCTCTTTTTTTTCCCCTCAGTGCCCACATTTCGGTAAAAATTAATCTTTGGTTCCTTAAACTAAAAGGAGCATTAACATTGAAACAAGAACAAAGTACAAAATGTTCATCTTCGATTAAGAGGTAATGCACATGTCAAGTTTCCTCTTTTTTTGTTTTGTCCTTATTTAATTTTTTTTTTTTTTCGCATTTGTTAGTTTTGCGTCCAGTTTTCGTGGTTTATGGAGATGAATCCAAAGAGTATAAAATTATGGTCGAAACTAATTTTTTTTAATAAAGCCAAAATTAAACCAATAAACTAGTTTATTTTCGGTTTTATTTAAAAAACTATTACTTTTTACCATAATTTTATACTCTTTTAATGAAAACTTGGCGTAAAACTAACAAATGAAAAAAATAAAATAAAATTGAATAAGGACAAAAAGGAAAAAAAACTGGTTAAACTGGTTTTTTCTTTTTAGCGAAAAAGATATATTCAGGGCAAATTACTTGAAAAATCTCAGAGTTTCACTTGTAACATTTTAAACCCTATAAATTCTTTCTGAGCACAATGTAATAAGACCAGTAAAACCATACTCCCTCCATCCCTTTTTAAGTGCGTACCTTGGGAATATGTGCAATTTCAAATCCCTAAAAAACATATTTCCCTATATAATTTTTTAATTTTCTTTATACCAAATTAAAGTGCTCATTTAGTACTTTAATTTCGTGCAAAAAAATTTAAAAATATTTACGAAAGTACATTTTTTAATGTCCACAAAAATACATATTTCTCAAAGTACTCACTTAAAAAGGGACAGAGGGAGTAGCAATCACTCTTTCCACTGCTCCAAAAACTTGCCCAAGGAGTTGCCTAAGTTTTGCGATGTCAATCCTTATGCCACATTTGGCTGAATAGTTATCAATTTGCCGAATTTTGGGACGGTTTCTCCCTCTAGTCACGTTAGCCTGGAAATGGTTTATGTCCATGGGCAGACACAAGAAGAGGCAAGGGGGTCAATTGACTCTGCTCAATCAAAATTTCCTACAAACGTGTACATATATTTCTAAATATTTTGTAAATTTTGCCCTAAGACCCTACACTCAATTCACTAGATCTTGCACCAAGATATAAAATATGCACAACCTTTGAAGATTCTTGACCCACTGATAGAAAATCTTGCATCCGTTCCTAAGCTTCTGTCAATACCTTTCAACAAAGAACAGCAAGGAAAATTTCATGCTAAGCGGTTTTCCGAATTCAACTAGGCCAAAGATTTATGTAGAACAAAAGCTCTGGGTAAATTTCACAAGTGACCATTAACTCACTTTTTTTTTAATAGCTTCCTGGTGAAATTCTCACTGTCCATTAGCAACAGGCCGGTTTAAAGCCAAGGAAACATTTTTATGTTGCGAAACTGCTATTAAGCTAAAACTCAATAGCTCAGATCTTTGATGGGAAAAAAACTTCAACTCTGAGCCATTCTATGCAAAGCATTTCATGATCTTTCTTTAGATTCTTTTGAGTTAAAAACACCCAACAAAGCTTATGAACGCTGCCAAACAGTATCGGTTGATGAATAAGTATGGCAAGATTCTCAATTATAGCATTCAAGTCATTTATCTAAGCTAGTATTGACACCAAAAAAGTCATAGCTCCCTCTAGTTTTCAAATAAAAACTTATGGAACAGCCTTAGAACTTGATGTCTTTCTTTTCCACTTCCTCTCCTGATAAAAGAGACCGATTTGTTTTCCTGCAAATATCATTCATTGTTATTCTCTTCTCAAGTATTATTTTCGTTCGTTGATTCCCCAATCATTTTCTCCATGAGATTTGAAAGAGCCAGATTGAAGTTGGTAAAGTCGAGCTCTACCGGCTTCAAGACATCCAGAGCAGTTCATATCAAGTGTAGGGCTCTTTTGAGCTTTCTCTTGTATTGCTTGCAAGTACTTCCCTTGTGCCTCTATTCTCATCTGCAACTCCTTTTGTACCTGTTCCATGTATGGGAAAAACTTGGGCTCAGTTTGTTTCTATTCCAAGTACTTGCCTCAAAATAACTTCTGGGCAAAATTCATTTCTTGTGAAACTAGTTGTGTGATAATTCAACTGTTGCTATGTAGTTGCAACTTATAAATTATTGCAATTGTAGGTGCCCCAAGGTTCTAAAACTCGCTAGGCACTCCCAGGGTGGCTGGGCACCTTCTAGCTTCTAGGACCGAGTACTCCACGTTAGTCACGCAATTAGTCTGGATAGTAAGTCTAGTCGGGCTAGTTGGCGAGGGTCCTTCTAGTGCCTAGGCGGCGAGTACTCAGCTTTCTAGTGCCTAGACGTGCCATGATTGGACAACCAAATGTTCAAAAGATAACCTCAGTAATAGCATTAGAAGTCCTAAAGCCATACGTACAAATGTACGCGTCCAGAATATATTCTTGAGTGCAGGCAGTAGCAGATTAACAAATTTGTACAATAACAAACAGAAAAGACATTGGAAGTCGTTTTCCATCAGTCTGATCTAAGAGCTTCTATTTGTAAAGATTTCACTGGTTAGAAGCAACCAAACACCAAAAACTTGGGGAACCATTCTGGGGAACATATTTTACGTGCCAACGAAGCATATGGCTGAAACGCATCATATAAACTAGCAGAAGTTTATTAACTACTACAAAGGAAGAGGCATGGAATTGAGGGAATACTCATAGTAGAACAATAGAACTACCAAATAAGACATCTGTACCTCAAGCTACTCATGTAGTCTTTTCTGTACTTCAATTTGACACCTCAATGCCTCAGAAATTTCTCTGTGAAAATTAAACACAGGGAAGGAAAGAACTAATTTACTGCAAAACCCAAAACTTCTCAAACTATGATTAATGGCTCCAAATAAACAGAGAGACTGCTTGTTTTTGATGAAACAAATCTACCAAAATAGTACTAGAAGTTGAAGTTTGGTAGCAAAATACCCTAGTTCACCGTCAACTCCTGACGAATTGGTAATTGCCCATGAGGAATGCATTTGGTAATTTATATGAAAACCACCTGCACACATAAAATACTGAATGATAAGAATGTATTGATAAAGCGAAAATAGAAGACAATGGTTTAGAGAAAATAAAACCAAAAAGGAGATACTATAGCAAGGCAAGTGGAAAATTTTGATCTCTAAAAGAGAAGTTAAAATTTGACTCTTCCAAAAGTTTTTTTATTTTATTTAAAGGATCATATATAACCTCAAGAAAACGAAAACAGGCTAAGGGGGAAGATCCCTAACAAGAACCCTATCTAAGCCGGGTGGCGTACAACCCATTTGAAACAAAATTCTTCTATCTCAGCAATTTGATGCTAACCAATGAGCAACTCCATTAACCTTCCTACTACACCAAATGAACTTCCGATTTGTAGACAATGCCCAGGCCTTTATATCTTCAATAAGGGGACGAATTTCCCAAGGCCCCTGAACATTACTTTTGGTTAAGCAGTGAACGAGAGATAGACAATCAGATTCAAAGATGGCATCTTCAAGCTTCAGTTCCACTGCCACCATACATGCTATTCTAAAAGCCCAAGCTTCTACGAATATAGCCGAGGATGCAACCACTCTACCAAAACGCCACACCTGAGCTTGTCCACTACTATCTCTAGCAATGATACCAAAGACAGCCATGGTACGAGTGGATGAAAATGCTCCATCAATATTAAATTTGCCCTGGAAATGGTTTCCTCCGGATTTGGTTTGTTCCCATTGAACACACAGTCATTCCTAGCTTTTCAAATAGCCCAACAGAGTTGGAAAATTTTCACCCACCATCTCTCTATTTGTCTCCTTAGCAAGGTTTCCACAGAGTAACTCGTCCATCCATCTATCTGTTGCCTCAATCGAGTTATCCAGAGCCCAAAAAGCTTTCTCACTCCCAAACCAAACGGCTCTAGTCCAAGAGCACCGAAATAATGTGTGTTCAATGGACTTGCTTTCAGTTTCGCAGATAGAGCATAAAGGGTTTTGGCCACATTTTCTGCGGAAAAAGGTTTTGCTTGCAAGCAATCCAATTTTTAACCACTTTCCAAATAAACATTCTGAACTATCCGCAAAACCAAAAGCTTATCAATATCTACAACATCTGCTATTCAAAATTCAGAAACAAAACAAGAAACCGCATAGTCAAAGATATCCACAATTGAAAGTTATTTTATTCGTCTTTAGAGATCTCAATTGAGGTTGGATAGTGAGAAAACGGCAACAAAGTAATAATTGATGACACAATTGAGCAGTCATTGAGGTGAGATTGTTAGATTCACCCAAAAACAAACCCTAATTTATTTTCTCAATTCAAGGCATATGAAGTAAGCTTCCAAGCAAATCACATACCTGCTAGAGATGAGGAAGCCACCATGTTCTTCTAGTGAAATAGAAACCTACTGCTATGGGAGTCGATCGGGCCAGAGATGGCTGAAATCAAAGTTAGCAATATTTAAAACTACTAATATTTTCTCAATAATCAAACTTAGATACTCAAAACTACAAACATTTTTCCTTCTTTTGATTATGGACAAAAATGAACCATTGTAAAGTTTCTCATTATTAATTTTAGAAACTCATTAAATATGAATATTTAAAAGGCGATGTGACAACATTTGAGTATGTTATTGGTGATGCTCTAACACTTCTATAACTAATTATACAAATTCTCTCGCATAGAATATGTGGGAGTGTCAAAGTGTAATTTTTGGTACAAAGTTTTAGGGCTGGTTTGGGTGAATTGTAAATTGGTTTTTTAGTTTTTTTACTTTTGTCCTTATTAAAAAAATTGCATTTGTTAGTTTTTGGTCGATTTTTTTGTGGTTTCTTGGCTTGTCCCGACGAGTTTTTGGATTTTTTTTGTCTTCATTCACAAAACTTTAAGTTTGGCTAATAATTTTATATTTTTTAGATTTCTCTCGTCGAGACAAAACAAGAAATTACAAAAAATCGGGTTGGTTTGGGTGAATTGAAAAAACTAGTTTTTGGTTTTTTTGGATTATTTTTCGTCTTTATTCACAAAACTTTAAGTTTGGCTAATAATTTTATACTTTTTAGATTCCTCTCGTCAAGACAAGCCAAAAAACCATAAAAAATCGATCAAAAACCAACAAGTACAAAAAGAATTTAAATAAGGACAAAATCAAAAAAACTAAAAAACTAGTTTTTTTCAATTCACCCAAACCACCTCTTAGTGCCAATAGCAAAACTTCGTATATTTTGATATAAAAAAAAAAAACTTGTCTATTCTTTTGCTAAAAATATGAGTTCCTAAAACCCCCTTCCTCTCCCATCGTTTCTTTCTCATTCATCTCGAGCTCAAGCGCATCAGTTAATTCTCTTCGCTTTCTCTCACTATATCTGCATATCGTATATACAAACGCACCTATATCTTCCTTCCGCCTGCCTCAATCGCATTCTTTCAGAATCACAAGTCCACCACCAATGGGTTACGAAAACGATCCGTAAGTTCTCTCTCTCTCTCTCTCTCTCTCTCTCTCTCTCTCTCTCTGAATTAGGGTTAGGGTTTTCTTGTACTGAATCGACTTGGTGTAATCTTTCAGGTACGTGGACGAAGACGGTGAGCCGTTGATGGATTTCGACGACGACGTCCAGTCCGATCCAGAACCCCAACAAGGAGGCGAAGATGGAAACCTCTTCGACGACGACGTGGAAGACGATTGGCGTCGAGAGGAGCGGTCGCCTACGCCCGTCTACAATGAATCCGACTTGAAATCGAAGCCCCGGAAAAGATTGATCAAGAAGAGCTCCGCGGCGGACGAGGAAGGCGTTCCCGATTTGGGATTCGACGAAGACGATGACGTGGAGGCTGACGTGGCGGCAGTGGCAGCGGCGATTGGGTCGGAGAACGACGAGCCGGTGTCGTCAGGGGGTGGGAAGAGGAAGAGGTATTCGAAGGATGGGTTTGGGAGTGGTGGTGGGGGTAAGAGAGAGAAGAAAGGGAAGTCGGAGAGGAGAGAGAGGGACGGAGGAGGGAGTGAGAAGGGTGGGGGAGGGAAGAAATTCAAGTTGAAGAAGCCGTCGTCGGGGTATTCAGGAGGGGGAGGGAAGTCGTCCACGAGAAGGGATCGGAATGGCGATGCAGAGGTTAAAGAGATGTGGGATACTATTGCCGGTGGTGATTCTGAGGTAGTACCATATTTGTTTGGATTATTGTGCAATTGTTTCAGTTGTCTTTCTGTTGAGCTTAAAGAACTGCGTGGCACAGTATAGCAATAACAGGTCTGATTCCAGCATTGGCATAAAGAAAAGAAATGCGGATGGGCTGGGGAGACTTTGTTTCTCAACTGGATTAGAGCATATCCAATGGTTTGTCAAAGCCAAAGTGATTTTTTTTTTTTGGCTTGGTAAATTGTCTAGATGCCATTGTTGGGAAATGTTGGTCCAATTGTTAAAAGGGATGAGAAAGGAGAGCCCTTTCTCACAAAATCTCACCATTTTTGGTGTGATAGGGCAAGAAAGGGGAAGAGCCAATAATTTCTTTTCCCCTATTTGTGTACTTTTCTCTCCATTTCTCACCATAATACTCAATCCAAATGAGTGATTTGGCTAAAAATCATAACCCTTTCTTTTCTTTACTTATGAAATCTGCCATCTGAAGGGGGAGAAATATTGATAGACATTTTTGTGGGAACCATCAGGACAGGGATTTATAAAATTTTGCCTGAGGCATTATTGGAAATTCATTTAGGTTGGGGTTGGATATGGTTTTTTGAAAGATTGTGCCAACTTATTGCTTTGGCTTAGGGTTGTACTTGTAGATGCTCTAAGATTTATTTTTCGGGGATGGATGGTCTCTAATTTTAGTGGCAAGAAGTCATGCATTGTGACACCAAGTTGAGCTTAGAGTGCTGGTGATAGCGAAGTTAGTCTGCTGCTCTGCCGTGATAGTACCATAAAGGGCATTCAACTATATTTAGTATTTGGTTCCATCGAAATCTTTGGCATCCACAAGGTAGGGAAGTGGAAAATAAGGGACTAATGAAAGATAACTAACTCCTTTCTCATCGTCCTCTTACTCTTTTAGCCCGCCTTTTTGGATATTTTTCAGGCGTATTCGGTTTCTTGTAATTTATGCCACGAAGAATGTTATAGTTACAATGTTGCTAAGCATTCATCTAGTGCTGTTTCAGTTTCAAAATTTGTTACATTTGTATCCTTATATGTGACTTTTTCAGAGTTTAAGTTTGTTTAGTTTCACACAATGATATGGTTGAAAAGTTTGGTTTCCAGGATAGTGATAATGTACATAACCAATACAGAAATAATTATTGTCTTTATATTATAGACCTGATTTCTTTGAGCCCTTTGGTTTTGAATATTTTGCAACCCAGCTTATTTCGTTCTTTGTGCTTTGTCTTTGGATGAAAGAATTGCTTTTGTTGAGTCTCATTGTTTCTGAAAACTTTCCCCAAATTTTAATGTTTTCCTTTTTCAAATAAAAATTATCATGCTTTTATTGAAATGGAACAGGATGATCAAGAGGGTGATAGGAACCTTGATGATGATAACTTCATAGATGACACTGGTGTCGACCCTGCTGACCGGTATGGAGATGATTATGGACCCCGTTCTCCTGGCGATGCTCCTCAGGTCAGGATTTCAGACTTCAGTTTTCAGTGCACTCTAAATATTCTATTTTCATTGGTTTTCATATGACGGCATGATGGAGATTCCAGTCTAACAAGGTTTGTTGAAATCTTTCAATTTTTTAACTCTGCTAGGCGGAAGAGGGTGAAGACGATGAGGTCAACGAGCTCTTCAAGATGGGAAAGAAAAAGAAGAAAGGCGAGAAAAGTGCTGCGGAGATAGCGATGCTAGTTGAAAGGGTTATGGCTGAGCTGGAAGTTGTTGCTGAAGAAGATGCACAGCTGAATATGGAGTCTAAACCTGCTATTAATAAACTCAAAAAGCTTCCTCTTCTGACGGAAGTTCTCTCAAAGTAAGATTATTGCCCTTCATTTTTCTCATAGATACCTTCTTTTTTTTCCATTTTATTAACTGTAGTTCTTATATTCATTTCGTGTTTCAATTATTTTGTTGTAGGAAACAGCTTCAACCAGAATTCCTAGATCATGGAGTATTAACCCTTCTGAAAAACTGGCTTGAACCCCTTCCGGATGGAAGCTTACCTAATATAAACATCCGGGCAGCAATTTTGAAGATTTTAACTGATGTATGTCCTCTAGTGAGATTTTAAAAAATGGCTAATATTCCTATATGGAAATATGTTGTCACTGATTTGTTGCGTCTTTCATGCAGTTTCCAATTGATCTAGAGCATTTCGAGAGAAGAGAACAACTGAAGAAGAGTGGTCTTGGCAAGGTTAGGGTTCAGGTTACGTGGCAATGGTTCCACATCAGTCATGTTTCTGGCCTGTCAACTAACTGTGAACTGTTATTTTGTTGTATGCAGGTTATTATGTTTTTGTCAAAGTCTGATGAGGAGACTACAGCCAATAAAAAACTTGCGAAAGATTTGGTTGATAAATGGGTAATTGATTATTTCTCTCTCTCTCTCTCTCTCTCTCTCTCTCTCTCTCTCTCTCTCTCTCTCTCTCTCTCTCTCTCTCTTCACTTAGGCATCCATTTATCAATCAGTCTTCACATTTGTTTTTGTAGTTTGAAAAGTTATGCAGTTTTTGTAAGCCTGAGTACGTGGTAGCCAAGTGGCAAAATGGTGGATAAATTTGTTTCCTCATTGATGATTGACACAAGGATATGTTCTCCAAGATATTTACCAAAGCTCATTTTCAAACCTAACAAACAAAAAAAAGAACTTGTTATGAAATGATGATCTAAGTTTGTCTTCAGAAGCAGAACCATTCCTGTTAGATATTATACCATACTGAGCTACCTTCAAGTGATGTTTGGTAATTTCAGTGAGAAACCTATAGAGTTGTATAGATTTGGCATCTGATTTTTCTTGTCCAATAAATATTGGAACCTTTCCTCATTCATGGGTATCCTTGGATATCTTCTCAAAATTTACATTGACATATTTGTGAACACTATTTATGTTACATTTCCTCATCGTTTGAAATTTATTGCAGAGTCGACCAATATTCAATAAGAGCACAAGGTTTGAGGACATGAGAAACTTTGATGAAGATAGAGTCCCCTTTCGAAGGCCATCCGTGAAAAGGTATCTGTCATCTTGTTCCATTTTCTTTATGCATTTTTTGTTTGACTCAGCAATATTGATATTATTGTTTGTCTTGTTTCCATTTTAAACTTGTCTTATGCCAATAATTTTTTTTATATGTCTAGCCTTTCTTACATGTGGAATTTATTGGTAATTTTTCGTAGGCCTGCAAATAAAGCTTCAGGAATGGAATCTAGAGACGATGATTTGGATTTGGCTGAATTTTCACAGTAAGTTGTCGTAAAAAATATAATCTATTTGTTCCAAATTAGGCAGTTGAGTTTGATAGTTATTGGTATGCTCTGCACCATGTTTTGAGTTAAAATGCTTAAATTTATGAGGAAAATACAGGGAACGGAAGTCTGGGCAGTCCTCTTCTAGACAACATGCTTCTAGGCCTGAAGCAATGCCACTAGATTTCATTGTCCGCCCTCAATCTAAAATAGATCCAGATGAAATTAGGGCCCGTGCTAAACAGGTTGTTCAAGATCAGCGCCGTCTGAAGGTTGGTTTCCCTCTATTGGTTTGTTAGATTCAATCCAGATGCCAAAGTTTTAATTTCTAGGATATATGTCTCGTTCAAATTTGATATGTTGGCATGCATGTATGTAGATGATCAGACAGTGCAAGTTTTACGTTTGTTACATGCTTGAAGTGCTCTCTTTTCTTTTTAATTGCTCACTTGTGGAGTTCTCTGGCAATAGCCATGCTTTTGTTTTGCGTAGTTATTCTGGCTCGGTTGTATGTATTGTTGAACAACCACACAAGTTAGCTTTCCTTGGTTTGTCATGCTTTTCGTGGGTTAGAATGCACTGTGTGGCTACTATTCTAGTATGTGATTTGGAGGTGTGTTTGTCGGTTTCCTTAACCTACTTCTGAGTGCTTTTTGTTTATCGGCAGATGCAAAAGAAGTTGCAACAGTTGAAAGCACCAAAGAAGAAGCAGCTTCAAGCTACAAAGCTTAGTGTGGAGGGTCGTGGCATGGTCAAATACTTGTAGATGCCTTATTTGTTGCGTAGCTTAGTAAGAAGAATGCATTGTTCATGGATAATAAATTGAACAGCTGCTGTTTGGAGCTGGAAACCCGCAGAGCACATCAGTGTCTGAGCAATTCTTCGTTAATTCGAAACAGCTACATCCGATGCCTTGTCCAGAAGGTTGTTCCTCGTTTGGATCGGTAGCTTTGTCCAATGGATGGAATGGACTTCTAAACGCTCCTAGCTTGTTGATGGATTACCAGAATGGCCGAAGTTGATTCCTCCATGATCATCATCAGCGGGGATTTCTTTCAATGTTCTTTAGACTCAGATTGCAATGTTATCTGATCACGTTGCATATTCATGTACTGATTTAATTCGTTATCTTGTTATCATGTAATATGGTACGTCACCGAAAATGATGCTAAATAATGTTTTATCTAAATGGAAGAAAATGGTAGCATTGCCAATAAATGTAGGGAAAATGACCAATAAATGGTTTTTAAAACTAATAATACCAATTAAATGGTAAGGTTTTTCAAAATGACCGAATATATGACAAGGAAAAAAATAATTCCACATACATGGTACCAACAAATTACAGGTCCAAAATACCCTTATTATTTTTTAAGCTTAAAACACACACCCCCTTTCCATTGTTCTTGGAAATATTAGCTGCCCAGAGTTGCATTGTGCATGTAATAATATTGCATTGTGAATAAAAAACCTTTGCACCTTTTAATAAAAGAATTGCATTCACGTTAGTTCAACTTGCCTTGTCGGTGTGAGATCATATCAAATCGTTTTGGACGGGCAATCTCAAAATTGCACCGTGCATGCATGGAACAACCTTGCACTGGAAATAAAAATCCTTGCACCTTGCAATAAAAGAATTGCACTCACCTTGAAAGTAAATTGTATACCTTACGTGAAACAAAATTACACCATTTGACAATAATGTTGCACCGGAACATAGACGATTGGGTTGCCAATGTTCTTTCTCAATCTCACTTTTTGTATTAGGAAAACAACATTTCTCCTTGTATTAACAAATTGTGCACCTTACATGTAAAAAAATGGCACACTTTGACAATAATATTGCACTTGAATAAGGACCACTAGGTTGCCAATGCTTTGTCTCAATTCCACTTTTTGTATTAGGAAAACAACACTTGTTCGTTGTATTAACAAATTGTACACCTTACGTGAAACAAAATGACACTTTTTGACAATAATATTGCACTGAAATAATGACCATTACGTTGTCAATGTTTTTTCTCAATTCCACTTTTTGAAAGGGGCAATCTAAATGGACACATGATGCAAGGATAAGAATCCCTTTCCATTTGACTACACACTAGCAACCCCATTTGGACTAACATGTATGAAGAATATCTTGGAAGATTTTTGGCTATACATCACAATTGCAGGATCTAGGTTTGCTAGAGGTGGAAGAGGATCCGTGAAATTACATGTGTAGTTGAACCCTTAGTGGCTATGGTGTACCGTGCCAACCCACAAAATTCTATTGCTCTTTTTGTGAAAAAATATTGCACTTTAAGTAAAATATGTTTGCACCATTTGAGAATAACATTGCACCCGAAAGATGACGGCCTGCTTGGGGCTTGGCTTGGGTAAGTAACTTTTGCACATTGTATGACCAAATTATGCACTTTAAGTGAAATAACATGGCACTCTTTAAAAAAATAAAAATAAAAATAAAAATAAAAATAAAAATAAAAATAAAAATAAAAATAAAAATAAAAATAAAAATAAAAATAAAATAAATAATAATAATAATAATAATAATAATAATAATAATAATAATAATAATAATAATAATAATAATAATAAAATGGCACTCTTTGGTAATAACATTGCTCCAAAATGATAACCATTGGGTTGCTAATGTAGTCTTAATCCCACCCTTTTTTTTTTTTAGAAACAACCCTTCCTTGCTCCTTGCATGAACCAATTTTGCACTTTAAGTAAAATAACATGGCACCCTTTGAGAAGCTTAATAACATTGCTCCTTGCATGAACAAATGTTGCACCTTACGTGAAGAAAAATGACACCATTTTACAATAACATTGCACTAGAATAAGGACCACTGGTTTGATTTACAAGAGTTGTCACATCTTGCTCCTCATATGAAAAGTTATCACATCTTGCAATAACATGAGTTGCTTTCTATTTTTCTTAACTAGCCCATAGTGGTTACGATTTGATTTACACCTTGTATGAAATCACATGCTCCTAATATGAAAAATTGTTGCACCTTGTGAAATCACTTTGCACCCAAATGAGGACGACTGTGTTCACATCACATTGCATCTAACCTACAACAAGCTATGAATCAGAAAATGCCCAATTCCAAAATATATAAGCAAAAATTCTTTAGTTTCACAATTAGTACAAAACTTACTTGTTTCCCATAATCTTGAACCAAGCCTCGACACACTATTTAGGGGCAGCAGGTAATAAATCATCTTTACAAGAACAACCCAACTCCATAGGCAATCCACCGGTTTCCTGATTCGTTGCATCAAAGCTCAGGTGACAAATCCTGCAATCCCTCTCACATTTCACCAAATGTACCTTCCCCCTAGCTTCCAGATCCATGTCCACCACCTCCACCGAACACTCCAATGCAGAGGATTCCCTCCCCTTGTCCAACACATTCACAATCTCTTTTTCACTCCCTTCGTCACCCACGGCGGTGGGTTCTAAATCGACGTGAGACTTGTTATCGATTACTGCCATTTTAAAAACCCAAAAGAGAACCCCTCATGAAAGAGCAAAGAGAGCATAGTAAGGATAGTATCAAACCAGAAATCAATTAAAAGTTATAGGACGATGGCTAGCCTCTAGCGAGCGGGCAACGTCGTTTTTACTGTGGGTTTTTTCCAGAGGGTTTGATTAAGAGCAAGGGGAGGAGTTTGATCGATAATGAGGGGAGGAGTTTGATCGAGAGGGAGGGAGGGAGATGGTGTTCCCGTCGTCGATCGATTTGGGGGCGGGTAAAGGAGTAGGGTTTGGTTTGGAGAAAATGAATACATTGGAGGGTATTTTTGCCAGTGAACATGAAAAATACAATGTATGTGTCCTATTTTTTTTTCCTTACCATGCTTTGGGGATTTTCCAAACCATGACCACCTTTTAGTCATTATTTGCTCCTAGTACCATGTTTTGGTCATTTTCCCTAAAAAATACCATCCAACACTAGTTAAAATTAAGAAAACCATGTATTCCTTTGTCGAATTGTGGGGCCTGTGGCTCCATCCTCTCTTAATCAGCCACTCACTTCCTATTTCAACCTCTTGAAGGTACTCCTATGTTTCTCTTAACCATACATTCAACCAGTAGGAGTAATTGTTGGGCTCCTCTTATCATCTCAAGCGTTTGTGGGGCCATGGTTTCAGCCTATATATTGAGCCCTTTGTTTCGGGTAATGTACATCAGAAATATGTGTGAACATCTGAGTGAGAGTGAGAGTGAGAGAGTGATTTGTAAAGCTCTGTAATAAAAATCAAATCTATGAGGGATTTGTAAAGCACTGTGAGTTCAGTGTGTAATTCCTATAGTGAAGGCTTTCCTTGGAGGTACCTGATTTGGGGAGCCAAGTAAAATTCTCCTATGTTTCAGTATGTGTTTGTGGATGTTTGGTTTGATCCTTGGGGTGCAACATCCATATGTGTAAATGTGTTCTTAAGTGATGGAAAGGTGCATTCCTCTGTGTCCAAAGCGCCATGTATGCAATTCCCCCCATCCTAAAAGATCAACGGAATTTATAGCTTTCGTTTCGGAAGGTTGTAAATGTGTTCCCTAAGTGATGGAAAAGTGCATTCCTCTGTGTCCAAAGCAAGAGGTATTCAAATAACTTTTTGGCGACAAACCTTCTGGGTCTCCTTTCATTGGTCTCTAAGGTAAACTCTCGCTTACCTTGCCAGTTTCTAGGGGACTACTGTCCTTTTTTGTCAATCAAGCCACTTTCCCTCATTCCACTTGTCCAGCCCTCTTCACGAATGTATGTTTCTAGCATCCATGTGTCCAAAGAGTGTCCGGTACCAAAAAAAGAAGAATAAAAAGTCACATTTCGATGAATTCCCGACTCACAGCCCAAGAGCGTTTGGAGAGTGTCGGTATCCGACACGACACATGGACACGTATCCTTCTTTGAACTACCCAAGCTTCTTAGGTTATCAGTATCATCTCTGTATGGTTGAGTTGTATCCATCTTGCAATGAGAGGGCATAACTCATCACTTGCTATGCTTTTCAGTAGTGTTGGCTTTGTTCCTAAATTTTTGTTTATGATAACATCCGTTTCTTTCTTACGCACGGAGAGTTGAGAGATGGTTGAGACTTGAGAGGTGCGGCTGACTTAGGTTTGAATAAACTTTCCAGACCTTGTTATATACTCTGTGTTTGCTTTTGGTTTTCACAAGTGATGCTGTGTTCCGTAGCTATATAAGTGGACTGGACTCGGCCATTTGTGGCCTTTTATTGGACTCTCTTGCGAGAACACTTTATTTTGCAGAGCTCGTCAAGAACATCAATCTTACCCAAAACATGTCAATCTAGTTGCGATTCATATGTTTTCGAAACATGTTTTACCTCAAAGAAACTAAATTACCACACTCAATCGAAACTCTCTTGAGATAAATATGTTATACTCGTGTTTATTTATATTTGGTCAACATGAATTTTCAAGTAGTCAATGTTCTTGAAGAGTTCATGAAAATAAACGATTCTGAAGAAAACACTCAAGTTGGCAACTTAAATCGTTCATTATATTACTCCACATTTGCTTGCAAGGAATTCCCAGCCGGTTGTGGTTCATCTCGGCCGGTTGTGGTTCATCTCACCACATCGTAGCCCCTTTAAATTTATGAGAAAATGACCAAAACATGGTACTAGGAGCAAACAATGACTAAAAGGTGGTCATGGTTTGGAAAATCCCCAAAGCATGGTAAGGAAAAAAAATAGGACACATGCATGGTATTTTTCACGTTCACTGGCAAAAATACCCTCCAGTGTATTCATTTTCTCCAAACCAAACCCTATTCCTTTCCCCACCCCCAAATCAATCAACGACGGGAACACCATCTCCCTCCCTCCCTCCCTCTCTCTTGATCAAACTCCTCCCCTCGCTCTCGATCAAACCCTCTGGAAAAACCCACAGTAAAAATGATGTTGCCCGCTCGCTGGAGGCTAGCCATCGTCCTATAGCTTTCAATTGATTTCTGGTTCGATATTGTCCCTATTATGCTCTCTTTGCTCTTTCATGAGGGGTTCTCTTTTTGGGTTTTCAAAATAGCAACAACCGATAACAAGTCTCACGTCGATTTAGAACCCACTGCTGTGGGCGACGAAGGGAGTGAAAAAGAGATTGTGAACGTGTTGGACAAGGGGAGGGAATCCTCTACATTGGAGTGTTCGGTGGAAGTGGTGGACCTAGATCTAGAAGTTGGGGGGAAGGTACATTTGGCGAAACGTGAGAGGGATTGCAGGATTTGTCACCTGAGCTTTGATGCAACGAATCGGGAAACCGGTGGGTTGCCTATGGAGTTGGGTTGTTCTTGTAAAGATGATTTATTACCTGCTGCCCCTAAATAGTGTGTCGAGGCTTGGTTCAAGATTATGGGAAACAAGTAAGTTTTGTACTAATTGTGAAACTAAAGAATTTTTGCTTATATATTTTGGAATTGGGCATTTTCTGATTCATAGCTTGTTGTAGGTTAGATGTAATGTGATGTGAATACAGTCTTCCTCATTTGGGTGCAAAGTGATTTCACAAGGTGCAACAATTTTTCATATTAGGAGCATGTGATTTCATACAATGTGTAAATCAAATCGTAACCACTATGGGCTAGTTAGGAAGAATAGAGAGCAACTCATGCTATTGCAAGATGTGATAACTTTTCATACGATGAGCAAGATGTGACAACTCTTGTAAATCAAACCAATGGTCCTTATTCTAGTTCAATGCTATTGTAAAATGGTGCCATTTTTCTTCAGTAAGGTGCACCATTTGTTCATGCAAGGAGCAATGTTATTAAGCTTCTCAAAGGGTGCCATGTTGTTTTACTTAAAGCGCAAAATTGGTTCATGCAAGGAGCAAGGAAGGGTTGTTTCTAAAAAAAAAAAAAGAGGTGGGATTAAGACTACATTAACAACCCAATGGTTCTCATTTTGGTGCAATGTTATTATCAAAGAGTGCCATGTTATTTCACTTGAAGTGCATAATTTGGTCATACAAGGTGCAAGAGTTACTTACCCAAGCCAAGCCCTAAGCAGGCCGTCATCTTTTGGGTGCAATGTTATTCTCAAATAGTGCAAACATATTTTACTTAAAGTGCAATATTTTTTCACAAAAGAGCAATAGAATTTTGTGGGTTGGCACGGTACACCGTAGCCACTAAGGGTTCAACTACATAGGATAATTTCACGGATCCTCTTCAACCTCTAGCAAACCTAGATCCTGCAATTGTGATGTATAGCCAAAAATCTTCCAAGATGTTCTTCATACATGTTAGTCCAAATGGGGTTGCTAGTGTGTGGTCAAATGGAAAGGGATTCTTATCCTTGCACCATGTGTCCATTTAGATTGCCCCTTTCAAAAAGTGGGATTGAGAAATAACATTGGCAACCCAATGGTCATTATTTCGGTGCAATATTATTGTCAAAAAGTGTCATTTTGTTTCACGTAAGGTGCACAATTTGTTAATACAACAAGCAAGTGTTGTTTTCCTAATACAAAAAGTGAAATTGAGACAACATTGGCAACTCAGTGGTCCTTATTTAGGTGCAATATTATTGTCAAAGGATGCCATTTTTTACATGTAAGGTGCACAATTTGTTAATACAAGGAGCAAATGTTGCTTTCCTAATACAAAAAGTGGGATTGAGAAAGAACATTGGCAACCCAATCGTCCTTCTTCCGATGCAATATTATTGTCAAATGGTGTCATTTTGTTTCACGTAAGGTGCACAATTTACTTTCAAGGTGAGTGCAATTCTTTTATTGCAAGGTCCAAGAGTTTTTATTTACAATGCATGGTTGTTGCATGCACAATGCAATTTTGAGATTGCCCGTCCAAAACGATTTGATATGATCTCACACTGGCAAGGCAAGTTGAACTAACGTGAATGCAATTCTTTTATTGAAAGGTGCAGAGGTTTTTCATTCATAGTGCAATGTTATTACATGCACGGTGCAACTCTGGGCATCTAATATTTCCAAGAACAATGGGAAGGGGGTGTGTGTTAAGCTTAAAAAATAATAAGGGTATTTTAGACATGTAATTTGTTGATACTATGTATGTGGAATTATTTTTTTTCTTGTCATGTATTCGGTCATTTTAAAAAACCTTACCATGTAATTGGTATTATTAGTTTTAAAAACTGTTTATTGGTCATTTTTCCTATTTTTTATGATCTATTGAATAACATATTAATATCTACAACACATAAGGATATGTAAAATTTCTTATCAAAGTACCACTCAACTTGTCATATACTTTAATGAAACCAACATCTGTGTCCCTATCTTTGCTGAAATTAACGTGTCCGCTTGCATGTTCGTGCCTTTGCTACTTACCCTATAAGGCTTTAACAATACAAGAATTAAGTGCAGATCCAAAATACTCTGTTTTAAGTTTTTCTGAACATACCAAAGCCACCAATTTTCATAGTGAAATCTAAGGAAAATGGAAACTAAGTTTTACACTGCTGCACCCTTTCACAAATAGTGACACAGAAAAGTTAGTTTCCCTCCCAGTAGACAGTATAGCAGGCTAAAGCCGTCATTTTATTAGCAACCATGGATCACCCTAACAGCTACAACATATTGCCTGAAGCAGAGTTATCCTTTAAACTTGTAATATACGTACTACATATTTCTGGGTTCCTCTATTGAATCTAGCAGATTTCTTTGGCACATGATATACAGGGAACAGATTTCTTTGAGTTTCTACTTTCTACAGGCGTTGGATCATATCAAAAAAGCTAGAAGGCAAACTCTCGAGTATTGGAGCCCTATGTTTTGAGATTGCATACGACCCCAAAAGGATAGGGCCGCAAGCGCCATGTTAAAAGTTTGTGTGGGCCACAAAAGGATAGAGGCGGCCATGCTTCCTAGTACCAAAAAAAAAAAAAACCTTCTAGCAACGAATCTTTTGTGACAAAAAAAAAAAGAGTGTGTGGGAATCTTTAGAAATTGACTATCAAAAAAGTTTCGACTTTCATATTCAAATAATATAAGTCTAAGCATAATTTCCGTCTATGTAGCACGGATATGGATACGGACGGACACAAACAAGACTAGGAATATGGAATTTCTAAAAATAGGGACATGTACACGGAGAGGGATACTACAAAAATAAATAAATAAATAAATATTTTTTTATTTCTATACCAACGGAAAATATAGTTCTATGTGTAAGCATGAAGCTTCAATATATATAAACAAGCATCATATATAATCAAGTTACACTTTTAACCCAAAACATTTGAAGTAGTACACATTTACCCCTAAAAAAAATTCAAAATTGCATATTTAACCCCTGCCGTGCCGCCAAATGTCACTCCCGTGTCCCCAAACGTCACTCCCGTGTTGTGTTCTTCACGTGCATGCCGTGCCCCTCCCATGTCTCCTCCGTGTCCCCCCAAAAATAATAATTAATTTATTGAATTGTGCCCCATACGTATTTTGCCATGTCCTTTGCGTGTCCCCGTGCTTGACACAAGGACATGCTAGCCTCTCGGAGTGTCGGTGCTACATAGATTGCCATAAACCAGAATCTACACAGTTCCTTGAATTCAACAGGGTTATTAAGTATAACTTGCAAAAAGGGTTATTGAGATTTCGATGAAATCTCAAAATGTTGATGGAGCCCATTGAGGTAAGTACTGAAGGATAGGAACCTGGAATAGGAGTAGCCTTAAAATGTTCTCTGTGTCATTAGAAAGTAGGTGTGCTACAGTAGGAGGATCCCAAGTTCCCAACCTCAATGAGAAGAATGGAGGAGATGCGAGATGATATTGCGGAAGCTTGTAAGAACATATATTTAAACACAAGAACAGATCAGTTGATTTGAAACGAATAAACCTGTTTAGGTTAAGAATGCCAAGAAATGAGGCATCAAACATTTTGTCGATTCCGCATGATATCAAAGAATTTGGAAATAAGAGACCAAAACACTCAGCAATTCAGTTAATGAAAACACCTTCAAACGACAAAGAGTACTGATTTTCTAGAAAAAATAATTTCTTAATACCCTAGGATTCAGAAAAACAAATTCAAATCAAATACCCAGCAAAAAGGAAGGACATAGCAAATCCAGATCACGGATTTCTACGGTTGGGTGAGCCTTTTTCGACTAAGTTTGCTTTTTCTTTGCTTTCCAGGTAAACTAGGAACCAAATTGCTCTCAACAGTTTTGATTTCAATCATAGCAAGCACTGTAAATGCAGTGTACCATTGCTCTCATTTTTCTGTAAGCAGGCTTAAATCAGCGCTCAGCAGGAACCAAAGCAAATGCATCATTGCAGCCCATGGTTAAGGAACCTTACATTACCTCTCTTTTTTATCCATTCTGTCCTCATCTCCTTTTTGTGCTTTGCCAAAATTACTTCCACAGCTTCATTGAAAACCTCTGCTTCATCACCATCAAAAGAGCCCGCTAACATCTCATCATAGACATCAGCACCCCCATTCCAACTGGGATTAACCCATTTTATGTGAAACAGAGTCGGAAGAGCCATCATGAACTTAGATTTGGGCAAATGCAATGACGGTAGACCACAATACTTCAGGAGCAATTTAATTCTCCCACTATTGACCTTGGGCATTGACAGTTTTTTCTTTTCCAAGTCTCTCAGCTTAGAGATCTGGTCGCCGGACACAACGATCTTCCCTTGGTGCTTAATATCCGCAATTGTGATACTCCGGAGCTTTTGATGTTTTCCAATCATATCCAATGCAATATTAAGCCTCATACATGCATCTTTAAAACATGTGTATGCTATGTTAACTGGGTAGCGCCACTTGGCCTCTTCGTCTTCATCTTCGTCTTCGTCTTCTTCGTCTTCTTCGTCCTCTTCGTCTTCTTCTTCTTCTTCTTCTTCTTCTTCTTCTTCTTCTTCTTCTTCTTCTTCTCCCTCTTCTTCTTCATCAGCTTCTTCTGCTCTGTTGAGGGTAGATGCCTTTACAAAAGTGAAACTTTTGATGTTGGTATTGAAGTCTCCTGTCTTCCATTTGAGAAGGGGAAACCATTAGGATTCCAAATCTGCCTCGCCAAAAAAACTTTCTTCCAGATGCAAATACTCAATCTCTTTTAGTCCAACTAGATAATCGAAAACAGAATTATTCCCCTTGTCCTGTTCTAACCATGTGGAAACATAGTGGGGGGCTTTGACAGAGACATTGTTGATGCGAGGGACAAGGGAAGCAAAACGTTTGGAGACTATTGAGCATCTGCAAATCCATTTAGCCTCCCATAACTTGTTCAATATTTGGAGGACAAGTCGTCAGGAAGATGATCAAACTTATTTTTCTGTGACTCCTTTATTACTTCCATTGCTAAAGTATCCTCTGGAACACTTTACAGTCGTGTACGCTTTCCAATGTCGCTATGGAAAAGAAAAATGAAGCATATAAGACTGTAGAAAGCTGACAGATCCAGAAGGTTTCACAACAGACTCACTTGGATTAGTTCAATCCGATACATAATTCATAGAATCCAAAATTTTCCAGTGGCATTTTCACGGTAACCTTTTAGCACAATTTGTAGACTTAAGTTCATTTGGTATGCATCTTTTTCTGAATATGTCATCTACTTATCTTTATTAGATTCATTCTATTCATTATTAGAGATTCATACTATTTAGACGTGTCAGATCTCTTGAGGCATAAGGAACCACTTCAGTTCCGTTTGCATTCCTATGGACAAGGACAGGATGCCCAAGAGGGGATAAACCAATAAAATAGATAACTTTATAATTGTAAAGTGACTTTTGAGCAGGTAACCATTTTCACATAACACATCTAAGAAAGCATTGTCATGAGTATGGCGATGGTAATTCCTTTGAAAGTTAGGAAGGTACTTCCTTTTGGTATTCACTTCGATTCAAACCTAATTCCGGGTCAACAAATGAAACAACTGCCTCTCTCTCCCCCGTCCATCTAAGAGTTCTATTTCCTTCAGCTCCCGTCTCCCTTCGATGCCGGCATATCAATTCCCCAACAAAGCCAATCGATTCCATTGGTGAAAAAATAGCTGATGCAAACTCGGTAGTGCTACTGAAACCACAGGTGTTGTTAGTGCATGTTCATTCCCGGGAGGGAAAGACGTCATTTTTGACATGTCACATCACCAGAACTTCGTTGCTTGAAACATTAAATTATATGTGTGTGAAACTTAAGGTCTCATGTTCGATGCGTATTTTAAATTTTACTACTAGCAAATAATTTGTATACACAGAAACATATTGAAAGAAAAATGGCATTCTAAAATAATATTTGAAAACTCCAACAGAGAATACAAAATTGGAAAGTCCAATGAGAAGTAGCCTGTCTTGTTCTTAGTTTTGCTGTGAATGCAGCGTTATCTTAGCAAGAACATAATCGGTGTACTAAAGGTCTGGAACACAATTTTGGCGCCAAAGGTTGTGTTTTGAAGCATCCACATTAGAATGGGTTTCCATGCAAAAAATGGAAAGGTAAGGCCTGCCAGGCCGTATGCCCATGGGTGCAGGATTCTTCGAAAAAGTGTTTGCTGACTCGGGGTTTCTCTTATTTCTCTCTCCAACATTGTTGGAAGCAAGTTCATGGACTTCAGGGTTTCTGTCATGTAAATGATGACATTCCATCAAGGCAGACTCAGGTATTCTTTGCCATGTTCAAAACTCAAGAGAAAGCATTTGAAAGCATGTCAAACGCCCTACTACTACAAGTTGGTATATAAACTTTTTACACATGAGCCTGAACTGTATCATACCTGGAACTTGCTAAAAACTACAAGGGCATGTAATTGGTGGCATTGCGGTTCTAAAAGCATTTCCAATTCAGTCTTCATTCCATCAAAACTTTTCTTCAAATCTTTACAATGAAGAATTCTTGCTTTCTAACACATGCTTCATTTTCTTTCCTCAAAATGAAGAATCAAACTTGATTCTCCATATAGAGACAGCACCTAATTTTGGAGAATGTTCTCCATACATATTTGAACAATTAATGATATATAACCTCCAATATTACGACTCAATAGTGATACAAGTAGTACCATTAAAAATATAACAATATCCTTAAAACAAGACCTAACGTTTATTTGGTAAATGCTAAAAATGTTATACCAAATCTTAGAGGGAAAGTGAGGTGTAATTGAGTTTTGAATGTGTTACTAAAGGTAGAGATCTAAAATTGTTGTTGGAGTATGAGTGAATAATAACATTCTTCAAATTCAATTTCCGAATAAAAACTGATTTGATCCTTCAAAATGAAGAATTGGGTTGAAGATGCTCTAAGCAGTTTTTACCTTTTAAAGTGATTTGTTTATTTCCCCGAAACCTGTAACAAGTATGTAAGAAATATTTATTCAATTACGGTTGGGGGAATCTCATATAATGGTGTATGGGGAAACTAATACCATTTTCATGCAAGAAAGTAACAAAATAGTTACAACGGTGGAAAGAAGAAGCAATAATATAATGAACAAAGCATAAATAGGTATAGGAAGAGAATGCCTTCTTACCCACTTCTTCTAAAATTGCATTTAGACGATACCCTATGACATCACCCCTCAACTGACCACCACAGCTGAATGTCTCGAAGAGCAGGAGAAGGGTTGGGATGCTAAGAAGAGGGTAGACAAACTTGGCGTTGGGTAGGATGGGTAGGGAATGGGGATAGATATAGTAGACGCTAAAAGTACTAGAGTGCAATGATGGCAGGTTGGTAGGGAAGGGGATGGGTTTTGGTGTAAGTGCATCTGAAACTCATTGGTTTTGTGACTTGGTTATATTCTTTGATCTGTTGACGGAATATTTTGTATGGGTTATATACATAAACCATCCAAAACATACATAATAACGAATCATGGTGCCAACAAGGGCAAGACTCATGTGGTCAACAAGGGGAAGAACAACAAGTGCTTTAGTTGTGGTGAAATTGGTCACATGGCATATGGGAATGAAGCATGAAGCCGAACTTGAACAGTGGGGCTTCCCAACCCCAACAATACCCCACGAAGAACAGTTTTTAGGCCTGATACCTGCCACCTAGCACGAACACACAAACATGCACATGCACAAAAGCTACATCTCCCAGTGAACTCAATCAATAAAACGAACATTGTTACACACAACCATCTAATTCAAGGGAAGACCATGAACTAAGAGCAACTGTTGCTGTACAATGTAGCATGTAGGAGGAGACTTTTAGTTGGAAAAATTATATATGCCTAAACTCGGTACAGGATTTTTTCTTATAAAAAATGTGCAACAGAAATAGTAATGTAATTAATCTTCCTAACATTCTCGCTCATGTAAAAATATACCAAACTTGCTCTTAACAAACACAAAAATATAAAAAAGCATTCATATCTAGTAAGCTCCAAATGCAATGGAGAAATACTCCAATTAAAGACCAAAGTTCATTTAGTGGATATTAACACAAATCTAAGGATGATATCACAAAAAATAAAATAAAATTCAAGACAAAATATTTTACCTTCTTCCAATCCTATTGATAGCTGAGATACTTAATTACTTATTGCCCACTATCCAAAGGGAACCACTAAATGAACATGTGAATTTAAGAAGTAATGAATTTAGAGCGACATACTCATTTACAATAAAAAAAAAAACCCATTTCTAGAAACAAGTCTTTCATCAAAGAGATTGAAAAACCATGACCTGCGGCAAACCAAGTACCATATTAAGAAATTAATATTAAGAGTGATATATAAAGGAAGCCTATCTACCTATCAAATGGCTTCAGACAATGACATTCAAGGAAACTTCAGTAAGAATCATCATATGAAAGCTGGCAGTTCTGAGAACAGTTCTGTAAAGATCAAGACACCAATGTGAATCTCGTAAACCAAGAGATCAGGACATGGATCTCACCGAAATGAGTTCAACATCAAAAGATGGGAGAAGAGGAGAGGTGAAAGGGGGTAGTCGATTTTAGGGTTCCTAAAAAGATGCATTTATAGCACATAGAAACAAACGAATTACTACCTGGCACATAGGTCCACAAAAGTTTATCCCAGGCCCAACCCGAAAATAAGTTGGCAAAATAGTCCACCATCTGACAAAGCTATGAACCATTCCACGTCACGAAAAAAAAAAAAAAAAAAGAAGGAGAAGATCTAACCCGAATGGATGGGCTTTGGAACGTCGATGTCAACTACTGCTAATAAGAGCACCGGGTTGCTTATGCAAGAGAGAGCCGTTAGAAGTACAACATCTAGGCGCAAGTGATCAGCCATGGGGAAGAATTTGACTCAGGGTTTTAAAACGTGGTATCGGGAAATGTGATACGGCTAGATATCGACCCATATGAGACAATATAGGCCGTATCATTGGTAAGTAATGGTATTGGAGGTCCAAAATCCTGTTAAATAACAGCCGATACCAATGTTTTAAAAACCGGATGGGTGAGCGAACCAGAAAAGGAGTTGGGCAGACGGTTCACCGTTTCAACCGAGGTCAAATGGGAATTGACCGTGATGTCATAATTATAGTAAAATATATTAAAAGAGTATCGTATATATATTAAACATAATTTGTGTCAAATCCTCCCACTGTCCCAATTTGCTGGTTCTTCTTTCCATTTTGGGATGTCCCAAAATATTTGTCTCATTTCTAAAAACATCCATAAAAACAAGGCTACTTTCCAGTTTTACCCTTAAAAAAGTACTTTTTCCATCTCCATTGGCTTTTATTTTATAACGGTTCTTATGGATTTTGCAAACTTTGTATAATAAAACTAATTGACATCTATCAAACAAGATCCATATTGCATATGTTTTAAGTTTCATATAAAAAATTAGCCCCACAAAATTGGCCACAGTAATATTACCTGGGCCTAGGGGCAAAACATAAAAGACAATACAAAGTTTTCGCATCTCTTAAAAACTCACTTCGCCAGAAGGGGCAAGCAAATTGGGATGGAGGGAGTATATTTGATTCAAAATAAATTCATTATCTTTGAAGATTTCAAAGTCAGTGTAATTTGAACATATTTGAAATGGCCAAGTACTAATCTTTTTGCACATTTTTGTGAGCATCACAAGTATTTATTTGTGCCCATATGTGTGAAAAAAAATTCCCTTAAAGCAAAACATGAGGTAATGCCCTCCCTAGTGTGCTCTAAGACACGTAAGCATGGTGGAAGTTTCTCCAACTTTTTGAATTCATCCCACATCGCCTGTTTGGGTAACAAGTGAAGCCTTTAGAGGTGTATTTAATGGCATGAGCGTTACCAACTAAAACCAACTATTGACCCACTTGGGTCAAACGACCCCCTGCCAGTTTTTCTAGTTTGACGTTTCAATTGTGATTTTCAAGAGGTTTTGTCTAACCAGGCCAGTTCTCTCAAGAGAATGGTTCTGAGGTTGGTTGGGACCGGACTAGACCCCCGTTCATGGTTCAACCGGTTGAACTGGATGGTCTGGTCCTGTTTTTAAAACATTGGCCAATACAATACGTAATGGCCTTTATTTAAAACTCTGAATATATAAGGATATAGAACAAGTATCAAAGAAAAATATAAGAAAACTATATTGAGAATGCAATCTAGTAAGTGAGAGTAACGTAGCAATGCAACACTCAACCATGACCGTGAAATGGGGAAATAGACAATGACATAAATTAAAGCTAGTAATGTGTTCCCCATCAAGCCACTCAAAGTGGCATAAATGGATGCCCGAACTACAAGTAAGTCTATCTTTTAGACTATTTTTCATTCTTTTAAGGTTTGTATTTTCCATTTAACTTAGCTTTTGTGTTAACATGTGAATTTGCATGTATGAAATATGATGCCAAATCTTATGATAAATTACAGCTCAAGAAAGAAAATCTGGAGGATAGTTCACTGATGTTTTAGCACTAATAGATGCCCCAAAGGCGGCGAAAGGACCACAGATGAAGACCAATTAAAATAGGCCAGCATTGCCTAGCACTGGCAACTAGTCTTGCACTTCATGAGTGGTCTAGCAACTGCTTTAGAGCTCTACCACTAATTGTATTTATCACATATCACCTCTACATTTAGGTAATAGGATACCTTTAATTTTCCGGTGAGCTTTTATGGTTTCCTTCTACAAATCCATGTAAAAACTTCCATTGTAGTGATCTTTTCCTCTTCTTTTATCTCTTCTTCCATGGTGGCACTCCAACGGATCTTTTGTAGTAATCATTGATTCAATGATCTTAATTAATGTCAAGATTGAACAATGGATGCACTGAATTGTATATTTAGATTTATTTCCATAGAATATTTTGGATTCGTTTATTGTTTATGTTTTTCTTCTGGTAAGTCAATTAATTTTCATTAAGCAACCAAAAAAAGAGAGGTCATGGGGATAGCCTTGGAACCCAAAACACAGGGATAACCCACAAAAACAACCAACACAACCAGATCCCTAGACCTGGCTGAAAAGCACAGGAAGACAGAAGAAAATAGAACTAAAATCACCAACACCACCAAGTATAAGAACACAATACGAGAGAAGACTCCCTTGATGCATTTACTGCATAAGCTCCTAGGCATGCCCAGGCCTCCCCAATTCTATTATTCACTTCAAAGTGGGCCGCCTACCTCCAAGAGGCCATACAAGATCTTCTATCCTTCCCTATCTTCAGAGCTAGGTTAGCAGCATCAAGGCTTTGCTTTAGAAAGAGCCTAGGGCCCTAGAGTTCCTTTCTCCCACTATGTACTAAAAGAAGCTGAGAGGGCTATCTCAAACACAGAAGCAGATACTGATCTCCCATACAATATTGAGATGGCCCAATCCAAAAATTTATTGACCCACACTTGTTTGGCATATGCATCCAAACTTGAGACTAATAATAGAATTCAGAGCAAATGGGGTTGTCTCATTTCTGCACACAGCAAACACTCATTTTCATGAGTCACCCCCATCTAGCAACTACATCTCTAGTTGACAGTCTCCCACAGCAAGCCATCCGCAGTATGAATACTCATCTAGGGACATAACAAGGGAAACACAACAGGTTTTCCTTAGGCACCTCAACTTGTACTGTCCTATGAGCACTCTAAGCAGTGGACTCCCCAATCAGCTCATCCTTGGTATCCTAATTAGGATTGAAGTTTGCATGGGTCAATCTTATAATGTCTTGTGTCACAGAATTCCTTTAATTTGGTCATCTCCAGCCCCCGTTACTTATTATAGAGCCAACATAAAAAGGATTTGCCATGAACTGTATACATGAGGAACGTCATCCAGGTTATACAGATATCAATCTTAATATTCTGGTGTGTTTGCACAAAGTCAACAACAGATATCGTTTGGAAGAGCTAAAGAGAGAAAGTGCCAATCAAATTTGATCAAAATCCAGCCTGCCATGCGTATATATGCTTGGAGTTGGACCACTACAGTTATCTATATACTTACCAAAAACCAACCGGTGCACATATAACAAAGATAGTGAAAATATATGCAATCATTTTGTGAGACCATTATGAAATTAATCCATAGCATTTGATTAAGTAAATTCCAAATGTGGCAGAAATCAATGTTAATTAAATTAATGCCTGATTGCATTTGGAGAGAGCAAATTTTGACAATCATTAACATGTTAAATCAAGAACATATCAAGGCCGATAATGGTGACCCTAATGATCGACTATTAACTATTAAGCATAGTATGGACTCGAGTCTTAACATTTGAATTGCTTATGATATAATAACCTTTCCCTTGGAATAAAAAAAGCAGTACGCAATCAACAAATTTTACTATGAACGTATGCCGTAATGGTCCATTTCAGCAATCAGCAAAGATACACTGATTCCTTCCTCACCACAATTAAAATTACGAAAGAGCTATACCAAACTTTTTTTAGCTCTATATTCAGTTTGCCCAGACATAAGGGAAAATAGGGATGTAACAGAAATTTCCCCAGCATGAATTCCATCATTTGCGCGAATAAATTTCCTACAGTACCGAATGTAGAGAAGAAAAAAATGAACTAATGCAAAATTAAGGAAGTAAAAGAATGAAAGGCTTCAAGTACCTGGTGCTCGTGTAATTGCAAATTTAATATTTTACAAGACTTACCAATGGGTAAGAGCCTTAGTAATATTACTACACAAATAAGAACATGACTACACGAAGAGTTACATGGTTAGATATTACGGGTAAGACCTTGAACATGAAGGATAGAATATGGAGACTTCAAACAAATTACCATAAATTCAAAATCAAATTTTACAGACATGCACAGAGAGAGAGAGAGAGAGAGAGAGAGAGAGAGAGAGAGAGATACCTTCAATGGTGGAGAAAATGCAGGAGCGATGTGACATTTTGTGACAGCTCTATATCCTTCAACCATTGTCAAACATGGGTAATCTATCTTCTTCGAAAATTGTGGCGTTTCCCCAACTTTTGGCCATGACACCTACAGAAATCTGATCCAGAAACATAGAAAAGGTTTATTTTTGTTTTAGATACATTTTTTCATTGCAACAAAAACAAATATCATAAAAACCCTAGGAAAGCTGAAAACCAACTCTGCAACTAGGCAGAGCCAAGAAACAAAGCAAAACCAGAGGAGAACCCACTTCACTAAATAGTTCAAACCTTTCCTACAACATGTTTGATGGTGAAGTCCCAAACAAAGGAGTGTTAAAAAACATTAGTGCCTTTTCAGTTGTCGGGAAAACAAGCTTTGTGGAGGAATTAAAGCATTGTGATTGCCTGCATGCCCAGCAGAAGTTATTGAAAAAGGAAAAAATTCTTCGAACTATAGAGTGGTAATATCGAAGTAATTACTTTGCTTATTGGTTCATCTTCACTCTTCCTCTCGCCTTTATTTATCGAACCAGGGAGGTCGGCGTCGCTAGACAACAAAAGTCTTCAGACTTGGTACTCCAGAACCAATATCCAATACTCACCTATGCAGAACTCCTACATGCGACCAATGGATTCTCTTCAACCAACTTGATTGGTGAGGAGAGATATGGTTCCGTTTACAGAGGGATTATCAATTCTAACGAACAAGTTGTTGCTATAAAATTGCTTGACCTTCAACAACATGGAACCAACAAGAGCTTCATGGCTGAATGTGAATCATAGAGGACAATTCTCCATCGCAATCTTGTTAAGTTGATCAAATCTTGCTCCAGCATCAATTTAAAGGTGACGATTTTAAGGCCTTGGTCTTTGAGTTCATGAAAAATGGAACTTAGAGAGCTGGTTACTCCTGGGTCTTTCTGAGCAACAAGATGTCCCTAAGACCTTGGACATCATTCAAAGGCTCAAAACTGCCATCGATGTGGCCTCTGCATTGGATTATCTTCGATATCACTGCGAATATACAATTTTTTATTGTGATCCGAGGCCAAAAATATTCTTCTTGATGATGATTTATGCGCCCATGTGAGTGATTTTGGCCTTGCAAGGATTCTTTCAGCCACCACATGTACAGTATAACCAATTGTCAACAATCAAGTTCAATTTCAATCAAAGGAACAACTGGGTATATACCTCCAGGTTTAAATCAATGAAGAAACCTTATTTAGTTGCAATTTTATCATTGTGCGATGAACTGAAAAATGTGAGCTAACTGACGAATTAAGCCTCATCCGGTCTTGCTATGGATGAGCCACTTCTCTTCACCATGTAGTATATGACTTATGTTTGTATATTATAGCTATGGAGCTTTACTATTAGAAATGTCCAACCCTAACCAAATGACATCCATTATGAAAACATTATACATTCATAACTCTATCCACTCATCAAAATTAAACTTCTTAGTATATAGAGAAATGGAAACTAAGTACTGCCACAATGCAAATTTCAATGTTCATAGTTCAAACCAAATTACACTAAAGCCCCCTGAAATTAGCAAATTCTGTATTTTACCCTGACTTTTTCCACCTAAACCCGACTAGTCCCGACTTTCTGGCTTTCTCCCGACCAGTCGTCTAGGTGTGTAAATGAGCCGACTACACACAAATCGCCCTGGTCAGGCACTGACTAGCGACTAGGTGCCGAGTAATTCCAAGTTTTAAAACATTGCAATAAACACTGCTAAAGTGGAGGTTTGCCTTGAATCTGTTCTTCAAATTGGAGTTTCATGTTCTGCTTAACTATCAGGTGAAAGAATGAATGCAAGAGATGTTCTGATGGCACTCCACAAGATTAGAAATGTGTTTATGAAGAAGATGTAAGTTTGTTTTGACTTAATTTGGATGACATGGTTATTGGTTATGTATCAAACGTAACTAGAGCCTAGTATTGGTGATATTGGAGACATAAGTTTTGGCAGTCATTTTGTTTCCATTGTGCTAAAATTATTCCTTGAAACGTACTTCAACAAGAAAATTTTCTTACCTGTTCAACTTCTAATGATCCAAGATAGCAATTTCTTTTGTTACAGGTAGTCCAGAGGGAAATCCATTATCAAAAGAGTTTATTGGGATTTTATGAGAAATTCATGCAACCATTGGCTGCGTCTTGCTAGTTCAATGTATTAGCACAAAAGCATTTTAATTCCGAAATATGGAAGTGTTGAAGAGGTTGACAGCTTTTATTTTCAACTTCCTTTGGCATTTTAATAACTTACGCTTTGCATTTTTTTTGATAACCAAAATATGGCCAACAAGGCTACAGAATAAGAGACGAGTCTCTAGCTAATACAGAAGAAATAGAAAACGGCAAAGATGAAACCCAGTTAGGAGGGAATAGGGAGGAACCCTCTGAAAGCGCTTGCTGCCAAAACATTAGCTTTCCTCTTAGCCCAAGCAAATTGCTATACCAAATTGTTGTGGAAATGCCTTTAATCATTATTTCTCATGATCATTGTGGATTTTCGTTTAAAGCAAGGGGTTACTAACTTGCTACCCAGGACGAAAAGTGAGACCAATTGGTTATGGATTTATAGTTTTAATATTATCAATTCCTTTTGGTAATGTTAATTGTGGGTAGCTACCGTTTGGGTTGCTAATAGACGAAGAGACAGAATTTCCATTGCAGAACCTCTAAAAGACAAAACAACCAAAAAACCACAACCCACGACGCGTGTGAGGGGGTTTTGGATTGCTTAGTGGTTTTTAGATTGTGAACCTAGACTTTTTGGGGCGAAATACACTTAATACACCCAAATTCTACTGAAAGAATAGAAAGTAAGTTTCACAAGGACTACATAGAAGGAAAGAAATGCAGAACATCAACAACAAAAAGGAATATGGTAACATACCACCCAACGATTGTGAGCTTTCAGACGAATTGTTATAGGATTCCAAATGACCATTCCTAGAATTTCAACACCAAGATTCAGTTGTCAATGGTTGGCAAAGATGCATCATGAATTAAAGCTTTACTAATGAATAACATTAGATGCTTACACCACCAAGCCGTCCATGAAATTCCTGGGCTCAGAAAATTGGTAAGATTGGCAGGACAGGATGGAGATCCCCGAGTGAACAACTGCTCTATCTGAGGAAGGATTGCCCGTCGTACTAACTCGGAACCTCCTGCAGTGAATGCGAGACATCGAGTCTTCCACTTGCATGATCTAGATTGAGCACTGCAAGAGTTGCATGAACAAACCCCTGCTAGAGTCTAGACGACGATCCAAAAAAAAAAAAAAGAAGAGATTTTTATCACACTGCACACCCCTTCACTCTCTAAAATTATGCTACACATCCTCACTTTAAAAGAACAGATTTTTACCGTCAAGGATGGTTTGTAGCCCGCCGGCAGTTTTGCTGATAAAGAGAGAGAGAGAGAGAGAGAGAGAGAGAGAAGTAGGATGGCTTGTGTTAAGATTTCAAATACAACCTTCACGTAGCATTTACCAGTGCAAATTTAAGCATTAAAAAATTATTCAATGCTCATGGGTCATGTTTGATTGCCACACTATTTTAAGAAAGACGGGATTAAGGACGAAGATAAAGGGTACAAATGGAGTTTACGGGATAATTGATGAAATTATATGAATAATGAGATTAGTATTACTGTGTTGGGATAGAGTAGGATAAGAATGAGAAAAAGATAATGGGGATTACCTTTGTCCATGAAGTGAGGAGGGGAGGAGGGAGACTAGCTAATACAACCCCGCCCATGGAATATTAGTTAATCTCCCACGTGGGGTACTAAATGGACAAATAATCTCATATTGTCAAGTTTCGCAGTTAGTTCTGGTGCACCAAGCCCGACACTAAAGAATAATGAAAAACATGTGAGCTCTTGTGTCCCCCAATCCTTATCCCTCCTTTCTAGTCCCATGATCAAACAAGAGTATTGCTATGTGATATACTCCAATGGTTGTGTGATTAGTTAATCTTGGTGATTCGTTGCCTTCTGTTGGTGATTTAATGAAATTTCTACATTTGGCAGCAGATGAGTGATAGTAGCAATGTTTCAAGAATATCAAATACTATTTGTAATCATTAACTTTTATGTTTGCCTTATATGCATGTGTAGACAATATGTCTGCTTTAATTGCTCGTCTAAGCCAAATGAAGGCCGATTATTTAGATCTTTTAAAAGGAAGATTCAAATCCTCCTTGACAAGAGACTTATATGTAAAAGTTATTCACCTTAGAGTTAGAGCTGTACTGCTTTTTATGTAATAACTTTAGAGCTGTACTTCATTTTATGTGAATAAAAATGTTAAAAAAAAGAAGAAGTGTTTCTAGACTCGTCATCAATTACAAATCTAATGTCTTAAAATGGATACAGTGGCCAATTTCTAACAAAAAGGACCTACTACATAGGTTACAGTCCACAATTACTTTTCTAAATTTGCTTTTATAGACTTCTTGTTACTTTTTGCATTATGAATGGAATATTATGCCATTTGAATTAAAAAAAAATGCTCGGTCAGAATTTAAGAATATTATGAATGTTCGTGACATATATGACAGTCATCTTTCATCCGAATAAGTTTCACTGCACGGCCACATGTGCTACTCTCTACAATGACAATTCTTTAAAATATCTAATCAAACTCTATACTTTTCATTCACACATATTGGTTCATCAAGCTATTTATTGGTTTAGATGAACACAATATTCACCTTTGACCAAAAACTATTTGACATGACAACACGAATAACGAATCCCATACACGAAGGAACGCATGACATACTTTTAGCTAGAAGTATTGCTTTTTGACATGACAATACGAATCCCACACAACTAGAACATGACACGAAAGATTTGGTGAATTAAAAAATGTTGTGTGAATTCCTAATAAAGTTCTATATTACAATACTGAGCAGTTTTTGTCTCAGTCATTATTTTTGTCACAGTCATTGTATTATATTTTATCCCACTCTCTGCCAACTCACTCGCTCTCTCTCCTTACTTTTTCCTCCATTAGTCCACTACACCCAAAATTTCAAAGCACATTCTCGCTCGCCCCTATTTTCGTAATTCAAACCACATTTTTCTTACTACCTCCTCTCTTTCCCCTCTTAGAAATTCGAAGGACCATTAAAAATAAACAGGGTAGATGCGTTGATTGCACACAGACATACACAAGTTTTGATACATAACACGAAAATGACACAAAATTAATTGCTGCCTACCCCAAAAGAAAAATGAATGGATGGATATATGTTACGATCTGTGGGTCAACAATACAAATTTTAGAAGTTCGGCGGTAATTCTTTTCTCCTGAAGCGCAGTGAAACTCAGAAAGAATAGATACGAATATATAACACCGCCTTGAACCCTAATCGAACCAAACTCAGCTGTTCCGGCGACGATCGGCGGCGACTAAACGAACAGGCACGTCTCTCTCTCTGTTGGTCGTGTCTATCTGTGTGTTGTCTTTCATGAGTAATATACGCAATTAAACATAAGGAATGAAATTGTAATTTGGGTGATAAAACAAACGCAGAAGAACAGTTAGGTCATATCCGGATCTGTTCGTTCCCTCTTTCTTCACAAACGCCGACTGCGACGCCTGGAACTCCGACGACTGCTTCCTCTTCCTCCGGCGACTCCAGCAAGTTTAATTCCTCTCTCTCTCTCTCTCTCTTCCAAACGTACCCAAGCAGTGCCCATGGCGTACACAAAACATACGAACGTACCCGGTACGTTTTTGCCGTATTTGGTACGTATTTTGCCGTACCCGAACCCGGCACGCGTACGATGAGTTTTCCGGCATGCCAGTGCTTCATAGGTTAGGGACCCTTCCTTTTAGATGAAGCAATGGCTTTTGCCCAGGGCAGGCCCTGTTTCATTGGAATATATTATGCTTTTTTGTGAGGAGCAATTGATAATATTGGCTCTAATGAATGTCTTACAACGCCTTGTATTGATATATTTGAAGTATGATTGGAATTTACACGTTTCGTAGCATGCATGAACACGGAATTTAAGTTTTTAAGTGTAGATGTTGCAGTTGTAACATACTGCAGTTTGAGGTTCTTCTGACATAGGTAGGTCAAATTTGGGAAATGATTTTTCGACCAACTAGTGGTTCAGAACGATGATTACCATTGCAGTTAAAAGCGGGATACATATCTTATGATTCGTATCATCTCCTTCCGAAAACTTTAGGTTTCCCACCATGTATCCTTTCTGTGTAGGAATCAAATTGTACATGACGTCCTTATATATATTTGCGTATCCCAATTTGGCACGCATCTTACCATTACTTATAAAAAAAAATCATTACTATAGTATAAGAAGCAGAACCCAAAACGCATTCTAAATTGTTTGATATAATTATGGCGACAGTCAAACCATTTACAAAACCCAAACTCAACGCATTAGAGTTCAAATAGAAGAAAGAACATATTTCGATTATGTTTTGTATAAATCAAATGAGGGGTCTTCTTCTCTATTCTTGACCAAGGCACTGAAAACCTTCAAGGTTAGAATTCTTCAGAACTCTGGATTAGATTTCTGCAAAAAGTTAAAAAAGAAGTAAATATTTCAGCTGTTGTATTGTCGATTTAGACTTAGCTGAGAATACACATTGCAAAAGAAAGGAACACGAAGAGAAATTTTCGCAGTTGGAAATGAATGGTTGTATTTTTTGCTATTCCATGTACTGCACTTTTCAATTTCTCATTTTGTTGGAGGTATGTAATTTTCTGTGGGCTGATCATGTATCCAAAGTTAAAGTGTAAAGCTGGTTTGTTGCAGCAGTTTTACAATGGAAAGTCTTGGAATTAGAATTGAACATGATTGTTATCTTCTGATTAACTGCCTTTTTCTTATTTGAAAAATTAGCGTATGACTATTGGTCACTAGTGATCAATGCTTATGATGCAGTAATTCTATGTGACTATGTCTATTTGGCTTGAATCTGGGCATGAGCATGATATATGTTAATCAGTTTGGACCATTGTTTTAGCGATATTTATGCATACTGCTGCAGGCTGATTGAGGAAAATGGTTTCTGAATTTATTAATGCTAATCCCACGGTGTATGAAAAGAAGGAGCGTCGAGTTAGAATTGCACCTGCTGATGTGGATGAATATACTGTGGAGCCCATCGACCAGCTAGAAATTTTTGATATCCTTTCAGATTACTGCATGTGATGTTCTTATAAATTTTTGATATCCTTTCAGATTACTGCATGTAATGCTCTCTCATGTCCTATTTCTCACTTTGTTTTTCCCAGTTATATGTCTCATTAAGAGACAAGGGGCGCCACTTTCTTTCATTTCTCAATCAGGAACATTATATTCTTCTCTCAATATTTGGTATTTTGAGCCCACAATAGAGCTCCTAATTTGATACAAATTGCTATTATTGTAGTTTTTGACCCCACATAAATTGTTTAATTTCCAAACAAGTTAACCAGGTTGTCAACATCCCCCTTACCCAAGCGGTGTAAAAAGAGAGCAGAAGCAAACGTAAGAAACACATGAAAGTTAGGTAGTTCAAATGTCATATTTATAACCTGCCACGCACTTTTGGAGTAACCTTTGATGATCAATGTTTAATTGCAGATAATACTTGTGTAATGTGCACATAAATCAAAATGATTCTTGGGTCTGCCCTCTCTGATGCCTTTTGGCTTTGATTTGAGGGCATGATTCCGCAGCAAACTCGACGGTATAGGGGGACCACTGTTTCAGTGGTATTTTGTGAGCAACCACTTTGTGCATTTATTGCCAAATGTTAGGTCTGTCTCAAATCCATCTTTTTCAGTGGTATTCTAGGAGTAGCCACTTTGTGCATTTATTGCCAAAGGTTAGGTCTGTCTCCTATCCATCCCCCGCCCATACCCCCAATTATTGGGGACTAAATGGGTTATGTTATTGTTGTTGTTGTTGTTGTTGTTGTTGTTGTTGTTGTACTTGTGAAATGTGATTTCAAATATGTGCGAGGAGCAAAGACTATGCAAATAATCAATAAGTATTGCCTACTGGGTTTTTAGGACAGTTTAGTTTTGTGTGCACCTCTAGTAGACTCGTCTACACATGCATGTATTTAATACTTAGAGGGCTTAGGGTCAATGATCGCAAGTCCTTTTCTGTCCAGGACCTCTAGGGTAATCTTGAGGTTTTAGGTTCAGACCTTAAAGCAGCAACTTTGTGCATACAAACAACAAAGGTTGGGGTCCTTGGGATAAACCAGGCGTAGTGTCTTCTATGGCGCGAATAATGCATTGTTTAAATTTTGAATCAGAGCAGAAACATAGATTGTGACACTCATTAATGTATTTTTTCTCATCAGGTAATTATTTTTTTAATAATTCAAACCATATTTTTTGATGTCTCTCTCCACCTATAATAATGCTTAACCGAAACTGTCTAAAAGAGCTTTCAAATTTTTGGTTGCGAACATTTAAGTGTTCATAAACTTATCAAATAGGGCAAACCATCCAAGCTCATACTAACGAACTAGTAAGGATTGTTTCCGCTCTCACATGCTTTTCACATAGGTAACCATTTGGCGCTTGCATGATAGATCTGTTTAGTGATTGAATAGATGTTATCATTGAACCAAATTGAACAATAAGATAACTGAGGGATGGAACAGAAAACAAAAACTATTTGAAGGCTTAAGTAAATCTAGAGCAAACTAACTGGGGGCAAATGTAACTTATAAGCTGCACAACACAATTGAAATCTGCAGACTCCCTCTTCTAACAGTAATAGAATGCAAGGAAACAATTGTGGTTGTGCAAACTCTGTACTTTTCTTAACTTTCTTACATCATCTTAGAGACATAAAGGATCCCGAGCATCCTTATTCCTTGGAAGAACTGAAAGTAATTACAGAAGATGCTATTGAACTAGATGACAAGCGTAACTATGTGAGGTATAAAAAATGCCCCTGTATTGCAGGAATTTTCTTTTCTCATACTGGGTCTCATTCTTCTGTCATCTAAACTAAAGATGGTTCTTCGTTCCAGGGTGACATTCACTCCAACAGTTGAGCATTGCAGTATGGCAACAGTGATTGGCCTCTGCTTGCGAGTAAAACTCATGCGCAGCCTGCCTTCGCGTTACAAGGTGTCTCCTTTATTTTGTGGTAGCTTAGTTGACTACAACTTGCCTCTTCTTTTAGCAACAGTTGAAACTTAACAATCCTCGTATAGCATTCAAAAGACTGGCCATGACACTGATGAAATCTCTTATGTGTGGACTACAACTGCTCGAACTACTTTTTTCTAAAATAGTCTGGGTTTGCTGGTTGCAATGTTTTTCTGCGCTGCAATTGAAGTGTCTCAGCCATATGTAGCGTGTCCAATAGAGTTTTGGACTTTTTTCCTCGTGACTTTTGTATATCATGGATCTTCTGGTCAATATTGTTGCCTTACATGCTTGGTGTCATAAGTCACTGCAAGCATTTCCCAACTTGTGCTTGTTTTAGATGAATTTCTTAGGTTGTCATTAGAGTTGGCGGAATGAGTTCGTTGCTTTGCAGGTTGTTTTGTTGAAGCCTTAAAATCCACATTCCGGGACATTATTGCATAAGCTTGCATTTTTCCAAGATACTTTTAGGACAGGATTACTGAGTTATTTTGTAGTCCTTTTTGTTAACATACTAACATATTAGTTTCATCACTGTTGGGGTCATGCTACCTTTCCCTTGAGAAATGATTCAATACTTGAGCTTCATCATAGAAATTGGTAGAAAATAGCTTCTTATTTGACTATGCATTGTAAATTACTATGATAACCAAGTGGAATAGCTCACTTTGAATCTTGAACTGATAACTCTAAATCATCTAAAGCTGAATTAATATTGTCGTACTTCCGACAGTGGGTGATTTGGATAAATTTCACAACTTCGAGATGCCATTAAGTTTTAGGTTCCTTTTTTTTTTTTTTTTGCTTTCTTGTTTAGACATCTGTCCTCGTTCTTCCAGGTGGATATCAGGGTAGCACCTGGAACTCATGCGACCGAAGCTGCAGGTCTCTCTCTCTCTCTCTCTCTCTCTCTCTCTCACACACACACACACACACACACACACACACTTCTGTGTTGCTATCAGCTTTCAGTTACACATCCGATGATATGAATAGCTACTTGTCTAGTTAAGAGTTTGCACCAGACATTGATTGCCTTCTGGAAACGCCTCCAACTTGTCATGAACTTAAAAAACTAACAAAGCAAATAATTAAGTTCAAGACTCCATCTTTTCATTATAAAATTCATTAACCCCCTAAATTGTTTCTCTGAGCTTGGATACATGGCAAGGGTCCTATTAACTTAATGGAACTAATGCAATGTTAAGCTTAGTAGTTCATTGTGAATTTAGCATGCTCATCGTCTTTGAATACTGTCATCCTCCTTTTTATGACGTACATTGTTCCTGCTTTCTGCTGGCAGTAAATAAACAGTTGAACGATAAAGAACGGGTGGCAGCTGCTTTGGAAAATCCTAACCTTGTAGATATGGTTGATGAATGCCTCGGTCCATCTTATGAGTGAAGAATAACTATCCATGCGTGCGTTGTTTGACGGCATCTGAGGCTTTCCCTGGGATCATCTCTTGCTTTACTCTTCTATACATACACAATGTTCTATATTCAGTTTCCCGTAGGCTTTGTTGGTAGAGATTGGTTTTATTTAGTGTTGTGAGAGAGATTAGTCATTTGTTAGAGTTGGAGAGCCCATCCTTGGACCGTGATTTGCTTATTCCTACTTGTTCAGGTTTACGGCTTCTGTTTTGTAAAGATTATATTGACAGCATTTCTTGTAAGTTAATTTTTATGATAAGTAAAATTTTATTGAAAAGGCACCAAGGGAATATAGTCATGTAAGGGCATTTCTCCATTCGAATTGAGAGGTTCCATCCCATTGGCATTTGAGGGCAAAATTCTTGATTAGAGAAGACTATAAACATATTCTTGCTCTGAATCACATTTTGAAGAGTTCTTTCCATATTCTTTCCATATTCCTCGAAAAAGCTCGTCTCAATAAAATTTCCGCCTGAAATGTTTCTGCTCACAAATTTTAACACCGTAATGGTCACTGCCATAGTGCCATGAATGAATTGAACATTTCCTTCCGAAATCACCAGAACGTAGAGCTTGAATGTCCCTTCAATTGGAAGGGATCGTAGAATTGCTTTCTCCAACATCAACTAGTCTTCAAAACCGAGAACAGTTGAATAATCCATTATTCATCGAAGTAAAGGAAAACAAATCCGGCCATACAAACAAGGCCACTTGGTTCCATTGGATCAGTACAACCACCGAAATCACAATAATGGTTAGAGAACGGTATACATAAAGCAAATGAGAATCAAACCCTAGTTGCAACGAAATTGAGGAGAGCACTAGATGGAAAATTTCACGCCCTCATCATCAGCTGAAGTTCCTTTGAAGATCGCAAGTTTCCCCTTGTGTTCTAATAGCTTCAAAGCTCGCATTAGCACTGTGCGGTCAATCCCGTAAAGCTCTAATGCACAGCACAACACACACAACACACGCACTCAGAGATCAGTACGATATGGAAAGCACAATAAAGCCCCACAAATTTATTTTTGTTAATCTAATGCTTTCCCTACTCATTGTAGTGAGGAATTTTTTCCGTTGCAGAAAATACTTAGGGAGAAGGAAGCGCGCGCTTGTGTGTATGAGAGAGAGAGAGAGAGCATAAATAAAAGTTAAAGAAAAAACCAACACCAAATTAACGAGGTACATCAGATTTCAGACAACAAGAACCCAACAGCTGCAAGTGAAATCAATAACGTATACTTCATATGTGTAATATATACTGTATAAAAGGCCATGTTCATGAGATGGTTACAATACCACCGAAGGTGGTAGCCTAGATGGGAAGGGAGGGTGGGTGGGCTTGAGTGCTCCTTCCCTCCTGTATAGGATTCATCCACGTTCGAGTCCAACTAATTGCGGGACTTGTGTGGAGAGCTTTTTGTCCATCTAGTACCTAGGTGGTGTTGTGGTAATAGACTCCCTTTCCAGGCAATAGCTATGGTTCAAATTGGACATTTCACAGCAGACGGGAACCCTACGGTCATGCCCAGGGCAGGTCGCTAAGCTAGTCACCCCTTCCCACCTTTTTGTAGTTCAAAATAAAAATAAAAAATAAGATGGTTACAGTAATCATTATAACACATCTTATGACAAAAAATGCCATTCATCATCTAGGGTGAATACCAAAAATTGCATCATCTTTCATAATCTACATTTGCTCAACTCTATCAATACTAATTTGGGAATATGCTGGCTTCACTCAGTGTATCTCAATAGGTGAAATTTGGACGCACAGAGATACACATAAATAGAAGAAATAGAAAAATGGTTTATCTATTTGATCCAATTTGGTCCGTTTGAAAAACATCGCCCATTATTTTTGTTTTGCCTACAATTCGCGCCTTAAATCAAAGATCTGAATGCAGCCTGAATGAATTATCTACATCAGAATCTTAATTCCCAGCCAAGCAAAGATTCTTTTCATTTTCCTCTCCAATATTCTTCTGGGAATCTTAACTGGTATTAATAGGTTCTTTATTACCTTAAAAGCACTGGCAAGCAAATGGGGGTTTAGGTTTACAGTTTACCTGTGCCACGGGATTCAATCCCTGAACAAATTTCCTCTACTGTCATTACGCTATCTTCCAAGCCATTATCTTTCACCTAATCAAGTACTTTCCAATAACATTAATAAGCAATCATTAATGTAGCAAGTGCATATGCATAATGAACAGGTTCAATCAAGATCACAAATCTACTCACAAAGTGTAAAACTAAGTCGGCCCAATCTTGAATGCGGTGCCAGAGGACAAGACATTTCCTATGCCCCTTATCCATCCATTCCGCACGTCCTGCTACGTCAAAAAGCTAATTTAACAAACTAAACCCCAAGTTTACATGCAAAGGGAGGATGGTCAGACTTCAATACAATGAAAAATAGCAAACTTTGGGATACAAACAAACCTTCGGAGACTAAGGCTGAGAGAAATACTTCCCTAGCTTCATGGCTTAGAGACCCTGAATTGCCACAAAGAAATCGACATTCAGCAGCAACAAATCAAGTGAGGGGACAGAATTTTTGCTTAGATAGTTTACAATCACAAAGCACACAGTGAGCCAACTACTCTTTAAATTTGACCGGTAGAGAAAATAGAATTGTTAGCACAGGAGTGCTACATGTAGTTAAATATTGTCTTCAGCATGTTCAGGAGCATTTATACTTTAAAACTGCAGGTTAAGTAAATGATTGAATGTTGTTGTCTGGTCTCCCTAGTTATTTAACAGTTTTAACTCCTCAGTTTTCACCTTTCCCTACTAAATAGATAAATCATATATGGAAAACGAATTGATCTAAATCCAACTCTTTCTGTATCTTCTTGACAAAAGTTGTAGGCCCACACCAAGCCTAAGAACACAAGAAGACGACATTATATCTATTAACTGAAACCAACATAGTATACCCACAGTCTCCTCAATACTTGAGCTAAGCAGAATCCCGAGGCCTCCATCAAGGAATGGAGTTTGTAACATTAACAATACCACTGATTTTCATGGATAAGAACTTCTCCATGGAAAGTGGAATTTTGTACATCAATTTATCCTCATGCCATAGTAACGTGCATACAGGCAATAGGCATAATAACTAGAAGAAGGCAAAGAAATATCTCAGTTCTACCCTTTCCAATGCCTTGAAAACCCTCACGCAGTGGAATTCTACTTGTAGTTATAACACAGAACTCCTTTGCTTATAGAGAACAATCCGTAATATTTTATGATTGCATGAAATAAGCAGGTAAACCAAAAAAGAGGAATAACGACGAGAAAGGACTTACTTTCAATTCCAGAATTTGTGAACAGAGGAAAATTTTCTGGTTCAACTATAAAAATCTTTTGGGTTCTGCAGTAATCAAGTATCAGTTCCTTCCAAAGTTGAATCTGCTTCTCCCTCGTGTCCTTAACAGGCTGCAAGCTAGACAAAGAAAGACGAAGGTATGCAAATGAACCCATTTTCTCTATGAAAGGTTCAGAGGGAACATATAAAATGAGAAAACTTCACAAGACAGTTATTTTCACCTGTATGCAACCACAAAGCACAGATGCAATGAATATCGAACAAGTCAACGACATATGAAGGGAGATGTATCCATATCGGAGACCAATACTCCTCAGTCCTGGGATACTTGCAGTTGCAGATACCCTTATCTGACACCACCAAACATATCCATTTTTTAAGTAATGGATGCTCTAGGTAATGTATCTGAACTTCTAGGGCAATGAGATTTTGGCATTTCTTGCTTAGTATTGGAGTGTAAGAAGGTTACTGACTCCACAATGGACATCGTATATGCACATAATAAGTTGGTTTTGCTGGTTTAGCATTTCCCTTTGTCCATATCGACTTTGCTTACCTCAAAGCATGGGAATGAAATCCAAGAGATGGACTCCAAAACCTACTTAAGCAACAAGATTTTAGGGGAATCTAGTTCATTGATCCCGAGTTGAAGATAGGGAAGAAATGTCCGGCATCCCTGGAATATGCCTTCAAGAATACTAGTTGTTGAGTTTCACGGAATAGTCAGCTTGGTGCAAGAATAGATATTATCACAAGAAAGGAAAGAAAGGAAATAAAAGAAAATGAAAGGAAGTTTAGACATAAAAACAATGAGAAAATGAGACGACTTCACCTCTATTAAGGTCCAGAGTGGCTGCCCTAAATAGGCACTTGAAGAGGATAAAATAAAGTTAGACATCACTCTCGACAACTAGGCAAAAGTGCTAGAACCCAAAATTTTATTTTCTTACCCACCCATCATAGTTACACCGTCTCTAATCAGAAAATGAACAAAAACTAAGGAAGTGGCCTCTCAAAATTCTTAGAGCCAAGAATGTTGCTTTTCTAGTGTGCAAAGCATAAACTGTTCTGACTTCCTTTTAGAACACATGACCATGAAATTGCATGAAAACTTCTCAATGAAACTCCAATTGTTCCAGAGAATGGAGTTTATATTTGTGTACTTCCCAAAGGCCATCATTCATAGAAGGATACGAATCTATTAGTTCAACCAGAAGTTATAGCCCTAAACCAACATGGAGGAAAAAGGATTCATGTAGTCAACCCCAATTGCTGGGACACTAGGCTTGGAATGGCTTGTTTCACATCCTTAGTCCTTAGACAAGGTCGCAGGTAACGTTAATTGGTAAAGAAGAAATAAGTGTTACCTAGCCCCTCTCAATTGATACACAAACAAGGAAACTCAGATTCTTTCCATACCAAGAGAGGTCAAATTTATTATTGACTCACAGTGAAGAACTTGGGGCAAGTTTGGTAACGATGACAACTCAAGATTGGTGATCGATTCGTGAAATGCACCCAGGCAAGGCCGTCAAACAAGGCACATTCTTGAAGGTACTTGGTCAAAAGTGCATAAGATCAAAGCTTTCATTGTAACAAATGTAGCATGAACCCAACATATCTACTCGATGTCTACCGACGTTTCGTTCAGACAAGCTCATGCAAATGGCACAAACCCTTTTGAACTCAACACACCCAAATCCCACTCACTTAGGACCACCGACCACATGGACCTGTCCTTTCTAGTTAGAGAAACTCCATGAAAACAGAAATGGCTCCTAAATGAGGCTCCCATTAACCATGTAAAAAAGGCACATATTTTTTAATTTTAGTGCTCCAATGGACTCCCTAAAGTGACTCCTTAAGTAGGTTCTCCATCTTGGCTCCTAAATGGTTTGTTAAATCTAGCAATTATGCATCTGCTCCTATGTGTGTATTTGCATCTACCTTAACAAAGACTAAAGCTATTGGATCACTCATCAAGGGACAACTTAATGCCTATATGCATCTACTCCTATGTGGTGTTTGCATCTACCCTAACAAAGACTAAAGCTATGGGATCACTATCAATGCTCTAAATTAGCAAACACTAAAACAAAATATAGACCAACTTTTATCATTTTTAGGAGCCAAGTTAAGCTAATCCCTTGAGACCGCTCTCAGCAGTATGAAAACATCTTTAACCACCAGGGGGAAGAATAAGAATCTTACAAACTAAAGTGCAAAAAGGTAAAAGTTATATCATCTCTAAATGAAGGCAAGACCACATAAAAACTAACTAATACTCTCTCCGTCCATAATGTTAGACATTTTTGGGATTGCATTTTAAAATTGTCCATATCTTTCAATTTTCAAATCATAATGTCTTATGTGATTTTCAAAACTTTGTTTAATAGAACTAATTGAGATCTATCAAACAAGATCCATTTTGCTAATACAAAACATTCCGATCTTTTCAGTGGTGGAATAGTGAAAGTGTCAAACGTTTTGAGATCCAGGGAGTACTATTTATCAAAATTGTGATTGCAATTCAGACAATTTCCAAAATGCCTTTTAGTTTAGGCTTCCCAGTGAGCAATTATCGCAAAATGAGGAAAATAAAGTAGTTTCTACACCAAAATGAATCGATATCGATCCTAGATTGTCCTTTTCCGGTGGATCTTTCATGCATTTAATTGCCAATACATATGCAGGGTGCACCGAATATTTCAATGCTAATAATCAATGGCCTATCAGACAAAAGAAAGCAATAAATTTACGTGAAGTACGGCGGGTAGTTGAAGAAGTTGGGCAGCTTGAAATCTCCCAATTTCTGCATCTCTCTCTATAACTTGCTTGTTTTGAATAACCTAGAATCGCATATGTTCAGCAGAAGATAAAAGTTTGAGGACAAAGAAATAAATAGCAATAAAATTCGGCAAAGCAGTCAACATACCCAGAATTCAAATTGAGTAAAGAACCAGTTTTCGATTCCCAGTTTATCACTTCCATATCCAATCAAACTGTTACTACAATCAGGTCCGGCCCAGGGTTATTAAGGCCCTGGTATATTTCTAGACCCCACAAATTACATGTTTAAGGAACTGAATTACCCGTGAAAAACAACAAACACACACACAGAGAGAGAGAGAGAGAGAGAGAGAGAGAGAGATGAGTACCTGTAATAATCGTTGCCGGAGCCGCCGATAGTCGCCGGAGCTGCTGGCTGTGTAAGTGTTGGATTTATAGATTAAAGAGTTCGTGGGTTGTTCTGACTGATCGATTGCCCAAACCTGTTACAACTTACAAGCCCCTACTCCCTAGGAATGGGATGACATTCGCGCTGTGCAGGAAGAGACGAAAATAGAAATTTTAATTATACTTCTAATGTTTCTTTTACAATTTAATAAGGGTAAAAATCACCTTAGAGTCCTTCATATAACACTCATCCACACAAAAATTCCCTCATCTTTAAAATTCATCCATCACACCCCTCATCTTTGAACCCGTATCACTTACCACCCTTCCGTTACAATGCCGTCCACTTTTCTAATAGATTTTGAAATTTTCCATCCAAATAAATTTTTTTAACTCGATTGTGCCCTACATCCTCTCCTCCACTCCTCCCCTTATAAAAACGAAAACCCATCCTCTCCTCTCCTTTCATTACTTTTCCATTATTGACAATATTTTCCTTTCTCTATCTCTCTCTCGTCTGACCTCCATCACTAGGCATTCTCTTCTTCTTTTATTCTATTTGTTACTCCTTCATCCTCCAACACAGATGTCAACATCTTCCTCTAATGCTAGATATCAAGGCCCTTTATGTGACAGCCAATGACCCACTTAGATCAATTAGAGGTCTATGATATAAGAGAATAGATCATGCTCTAACTTACACAAGGCCTTTTAAAGCTGTGAGGGCGTCAAAACTCGTTGGTGCGTCACAGTTAAGCATGCTCACTTTGGAGTAATCTAAGGATGGGTGACTTTCTAAGAAGTTCAAGGAGCTTGGGTGACCAAAGCGGATAATATTGTGCAAGGCGGGGGCAGATCGTTACACTTAATGTGGATGTGGGGTGCCAACCCCCCTAAAAGCATCAAACCAAGAGCCAAATTGGGGAATAAGGTTTTAGGGTTGCATTAACTATAAGGTAAATTACTACAATTTTTGTTTTTGTAATTTGAAAACTTTAAAAACATCCATTCTTTCAAATAATGTAATGCACGTATCTTTTTTATTTTTTCCTTTCTTTATGTAGCAACCCACTATATGTGGTTCTTCCTTTTGCTTGATCTTGAAAGGGAATTGGAAAAAGAATGTCTTGCATCAGACAATGAAGTGCTGACCAAATAGTTGGAACAACTGAAAAAAGAGAATGACATTTTGACCAAAAAGAATGATAAGTTGAAGAAAAAATGCAAAGATGCTGAAGATAAAGTCTTGGGGTACTAGAGAAAATTTTTCTGGGTTGTAGTTGTATTCATTGTTGTGTGGTTGGGCAAAGACTTTGTAAATGTTCCTAACACAAGGAACATAAAATACCTACCATAGTTTAGCCGTACTTCAGTTTGAAAATGCAATGTAATGGTAATGTTATGAATGTAATGACACTGTTATTTCAATGCTACAATGTCAAGTGGTACCACTGTTACCAGTCATAACAATGCTGTGAAAGTGCTAACATTTCAACAAAACAAGTACATAACATTTCAACACTTCATTTTCCAGATTCAACATTACATAAGAGTCATAACAATGCTACAAGAGTGCTAACATTTCAACAAAAGGAAACTTGAGTTTTTAGATCTCAGATTCAACATTATATAAGAGTGGCTAACACTTCTACCAATCAATCCCACAAAACATAAACGTCAACTATGTCATTTGCATCAACGTCCCCCAAAACATAATACTTACTGGATTCACAATACCATAATTACATCATCAAAACAAAAAAGACTTAGTTCATAATTACACTTTAAATCCCTTTTAACTTGAGGACTCTTGTGTGCCACTTGCTCCAGATGTGAAACTTCCAAACCATTGCACAGTGTTGACTGTAGTTGGAACTTGTGCACTGGAGCCTTGGCCTTGGCTGCAATTGAACCAACCAGCCCAACCTTATACAATTGATTTATAAAAGTATGTTATAAAAAAACTGCCATTTAAATACAAAAAAGTAAACAAAAAAATGTGGGTTACCTGGCTTGGCCCTTTGCCAATAGTCATTCCCCTTGCATCATTCATTCCTCTTTGAAGACTAGGTCCTCCCCTTTCAGTGGCAACAGGTGAGCCCTAACCGCATACATGCTAATCATTTCCCTCACATTTGTTTCACATTGTAACATTTCAACAACGTGGTTAGTTGGAGTGCATTGTGGAAGTTTGCAAAAGATTTTACTTTGCTTTGAACATTCTAATCCATCCAATACTTCAAGTAAAACATAGAAGTGAAGTCTTTCAGTGTCTAGCACAGTAGATGTGGCAATTACCCCACCATGATAGGACACTTGTGGTGCCTCCACTACTAACCTACCCCTTAGAAGTGAAGTCTTTCAGTGTCTCGCGTGGACCCTTGAAAATACCTTTTGAACACATTTGACGGCTCGGATTTTACAAAAATAATTTGAAACACAAAAAAATCATTTTTTCCTTATTTCGGGAGGTTTGGACTAGAAGATTGGAATATATATATATATATATATATATATATATATATATATAGAGAGAGAGAGAGAGAGAGAGAGAGAGAGAGAGAGAGAGGATCATGATCTTCTAAGGGATCCCTTTTTGACCTAGCCTTTCCGGATCAAATTTTGACGATTCGAACCGCTCAATATTTTTAAAATGCATTTTTAAGGGCCAGGAAATCTTCAAAAAAAAAAAAAAAACCTGAAAGGGCTTGATCCAAACAATTTTCAATAAAATTGTACATGGAAGGTATTTTTTCTTGAAGATTTCCGCGTAAAACTTGGAAAACGCATTTTAAAAACATTGAGTGGTTCGGATGGTCAAAATTTGATCCAGAAAGTTGAAAAAAGGCTAGGTTCGCACCAAATTTTAAATAAGGGATCTCTTAGGAAATCATGATCCTATATATATACAGTGAGCTTCCTATCCAAACCACTAAATCCAGACCTAATGTCTGTACCTCACTTTCCAAACCAAATTTCGACGATCTGAACCATTAGATGTGTTTAAAACGTGTTTTTAAGGTCCAACGCAAGGATTTGGCAAAAAAAAATATCTAGAAGGGCTTGATCGAAGCAGTTTTCATAAAAATTGTGTCAATATTGTCTGTTAAGACAGACAATCAGACTCTCCATCGAAAACTCCTTTGTTTTGTGGCGGAGATCTTTCTTGAAATCTTTTCATCCTGTAGGAAGTTTGTCGATAAGGAATGCAACTTGAAACTTCTCATCAATAGTCATACCTTCAGACAAAATTTCATAAGTAATTTTTTGTAACTCATGGGATTGGGCCATCACAGACTTTTCATCGACCATCTAAAATTTTAGATATCAACTCACAACATATTTTTTCGATCCAACCTCCTCAGTATCATATTTTTTTCTGTAGTGCATCACAAACATCTTTAGCGATTTCGAAAGTGGAGTAGTAGTCATATAAATCATCAGACAATGCATTCAATATATAGTTTTTGCACAAAAAATCATCATCGGTCCAATCTTGAATTTCTTGATGGTTTTGTTCAGTGGACGGATTAACAGTAGCGGGTTTAACAGAAGAGCAGTAGGAAGCCAATTTCTGGGTAGTGAGGTAAAAGAACAGCTTTTGTTTCCACCGTTTATAGTGCAAGCCCTTAAATCAAAATGGCTTGTTGATGTCAATGGGAGCAAAAACAGATTTGTTCTCGAATTCTATTGCGGATAAAAATGTCTTAAAATTGTTGAAAATACTTTATAAAAATTAACGGAACCGTTTACCTTAAAATCTGTAAATGAACAAAAATGCCACAAAAATTGGCTACTGTTTTGGGTTGAGTTGCGGACTAGGTCGCTCTTTTGAAGACGCTTCGCGGCTCCGCCCTCTCTGTGCAAGCAGTTATACCTACTCCGCTTCCAGGATAAAACAACCCAGAATATAGCCTCTGTCTCGATCTTTTCTGCACGGGAAAAAGACCGGAAATGCAAAACACCATCGACCTTTCTTGCTCTCTGAATTTTTGTAGTGAATGTGTTTTTTTTGGTGTGTTTAAAATGGCTATAAAAGTACCCCTTTTATAGGCAAGACGAAGACAATTTTTTTGGGAAAGCAGAATCAATCACTCTGCTGTGATTGAATCAATTTTCCAAAAATGTTTTAGCACATGTTTTTATCAATTCTGTAACAGTTTTTTTTTTTTTTTGCATTGAAATAAATAAAACATGTTTTTTTTTTTCATTTCTGTAACAGCAGGATGTAACGGATCATTTCCAAAATGGTTTGATTGGTCAAAAAACAAAAATTCTTTCCGTAATAATTTTTTGCAAAAAGTGGCTAACTCTATATGTGCGCGAGGCTCCAAATTCGGGGATTTGCACCCCCCTGCATGCGAGGTTCGCAACGCGCACCCGAATAACTGGTTTTCGGATTGGTTTTCACAAATTGGCTTGGAACTTGGCCCAAGCCAAGCGTGCGCGAGGCCTCTCTTGGGCCTAGCTCATCAATGCTTCATTGAGCCTCCACACTTATAAAGAACACAAATCTTCTCTAGTTAGCCAATGTGGGACAAGTGTTCTTTGAAGAGTTTTGAAAAATACATAACCCCAACAACTAGTAAATGAAGAACAATCAGGGCTTTTTATTAGAGTACAAATCATAGTGGTTTCCCATTTCTTAATATGAACCGGTATTATATATGTGTGGAGTACAAATCCCAGTAGTTTTCCATTTCTTCCTATGAACTGGCAATTTGTGTCTTGTACTTGGCCATGATTGTTGTCGTTTGCTCCTTTTACCAATATGAATTAGTTCCGTCACTAGTTGAATTGTCCAAACTGTCACCGGTATGAGTAGGTGGATTGAGCACATTAATCCTAACAAAAAACAAATAATGGAAAGGTTTTGGAGGTGGCATGATCTCCACTCCTCCTTCCAACATTTTCACTACAACATTCATTGGTGGCCTAGCCATCAGAGAGTCCTGAACACACCACAATGCCACCATAGCCATTATTTGTGCTCTATTTCTATCCTTCTCTTCTATTCCATTTGAAAGAATCATTGCTGCCAACTCACCTTTCTCATACTCATCCCAAACATGTTTTGGGAACCAATCAAGGCTATTAGTGGACCCCACCTTTGCATTCCTCCTCCTCCCTACTATCTTAAACAAAAGCATGCCGAAGCTATAAACATTGCATTTGTGAGTGATAGGGTAGTTGTTGAGAAGAAACTCAGGAGCCGAATAACTAGGGGTCCCTTTATATCTTATGCTAGAGTCATGAGTGTTGTCTCTATTACAAAGCTTTGCAAGACCGAAATCTGCAACCTTAGGGTTAAAATTGACATCCAATAGCATGTTACCAGGCTTTATGTCATAGTGAATGATTCTATGTTGACACTCTTTGTGAAGGTAAGCTATACCTTTTGTCGTCCCAATGGCAATTTCAGGCAGCTTATTCCAGTCAATTCCTTGTGCATCATCGTTGAACAAGTATTTATCTAATGATCCATTTTCCATGTACTCGTAGACTAATGCGCTCATTAAGCTATCATAAGAAAACCATATAGGCTTACTAGGTTTATATAGTAAGTCCTTCCAATGGTGCTCACCTCTGCCATGAACTGCTCCTCGGCTCTTTTATCTACTAGGCTCATTTTGAGGACCTTTACCGCAATCCTGATTCCATTCGGGAATTGTCCTTTGTAAACTATTCCAAAGCCTCCCAAACCCAACACAGTTGAGTAATTACAAGTAAAGTTACACAATTGTTGGGGTGTGAATCTTACCATTTTTTCCTTTGCTAGCTCTTGGAGGAATCTCTCCATTGTGGGTGCATCGATTTCCCAAACTTGAGCCACATTCAAGGACACGGGTGGTGCTGTAGCAACGACATATTGTAGTCCGGACGCAACTGCCCTTCCAAATTTCCTCGCAAAAATCCGTGAGATAACCACAATTATGAGGAGTACTACGATACTCACTATTACATCTGCAAGTTGAAAAATAGTCATATCAGTAGTTGAATTGGTACAATACTATCATTTGATATTGACAAACTTTTTTCTGAGAATGAACTTACAAGCAACTATTAGGCCTCCATTGACTTTCACTTCTGGTAGAGGAGGATAATTGTTGTACTCCACGACTCCAATTGTAGACATCTCTGTGGCATCATTAGCACTTGAAAAAGGGAAAACTTCAAAAAAGGCTTTGAAGTTTCACCCAAATGCTTCATAGGCTTCCAAACTTTGCGAAATTTCAATTACACCTCCGAACTTCACACATTTTACTCAAAAAAGCCCACATCGTTACTTCCTGTCCAAAAACTAATGGAAATCAATTTGGGCCCTCTTTTTGGAGGGAAATGCATGCTGCAGTGCTTCTCTCATTCACTTTATCCCCCATTTTTACCCTCCTTCACTCTATCCTATATATTCATCCACTCCCACAAATCTAAAACCGTACTGCCCTTCTTCATTTCATCTCCTCTCTCATCTTAAATGACTAGTATCTTCTCTCTCTCTCTCTCTCTCTCTCTCACACACACACACACACACACACACACACACACACACACACATGAAAAATGAGAACCAGCCACCGTGACATTGGCAACTTCATGGAAGACAATCCTTGCAAAGTTTGTGGCAACCGGAGAGAGATGCACACCTTTTGGACAACAATCAACCTAGGAAGAAGGTTTGTTTCTTGTCCAAATGATAGGTGGAAAGACTCTGCTTGGTTTGACCCACCAATGTGCGCAAGATCAATGCAAATAATTCCAAGGCTACTCAGAAGGGGAAACAGAATGAAGGCAGAGATCACAAGGTTGAAAGCTAGGGAGAAGAAGCTGTGTTGCATTAGCAATGACTTGGGTTGCCATTGCCATTGTCTGGTTGCACAAAATATAGGGCTTCTGCCTTTGTATTTGGTGTGTATGGTTAAGGCTAAGGGTATGTATTTCTTTGGTTTTTTTGGTGGTGTATGAAGTTAATGGATAATGTAATGTAATGATCCTTTTATTAATGTATGGTAATGAAACTTTGTGTTTCTTAATTCTTGTGTGTATGAAGAAGAATTAATCCTAAGCGTAAACAAGCTTTATGTCCATAGTTGAAATAGAGCATGTAAGAATGGACTTTGTTTGGGAAACAAAACAGAGAGCAATCCAGAAATTGCACTAGGTGTTTTGCTTTGTTGTAATAGCAAGGAAGGAAAGCATGACCGAACAAACAGTGAAAAGCTATAACAAGACATGAAAAGCCATCACAGGCACTGGTTCCATACAAAAAAGACATATACGTGTTTCGAATTAAGAATGATGAAGTTGGTTTGAGGGTGCATTATACATGTTTCTCTAGGCACATGAATGTCACGTGGTTCGAATTCCCTCCAAAACGAGTGGTAATTCCCTCCACGAGGAGGGTCCACAGGACAGGTAAGCGTTTTTCGTTAGTTTTTGGACAGGAAGTAACAACGTGGGCTTTTTTGAGTAAAATGTGTGAAGTTTGGAAGTGTAATTGAAATTTCGCAAAGTTTGGAGGCCTATGAAGCATTTGGGTGAAAGTTTAGAGGCTTTTTTGAAGTTTTCCCCCTTGAAAAACTCAAAACAATGTGGTGATAGTTTGTTTGGTGGAATCTCCGAAAGGTCTTTTACCACTCGGAACAAGTTTCTTCATTTGAGGTAGCCCTTAATTTTTAGGGCATTTGTGGTTTTAATTTTCGAAAGTGTTTTGGTTATCTTTTTCCCTGCTCTTGCAATGAGTAACTTGTTTCTCCTCTAGTTGGAAGCTGTTTGCATTATTGGGTTTTGGTTGTTTGGTTGCAAAATGGAAAAGTCATTTTGGCAAAATATTTTCTCATTTTTTGCATTTTGAGAGTAGGAGTGAAAAATAGGATAGAAGGTGTTTTTTGCTCATATCTAGCAAACATTATTGTTGTTGCAAAATATATTATGCAAATTTCTTCCAAATACTCTACTACTCCCTCCATCCCTTTTTAAACGATCCACTTGGGAAACATGTATTTTTGCAGATGTTTAAAAATATACTTTCGTATAACATTTTAAAAGTTTTTTTTGCACCAAATTAAAATACTCAATGAGCACTTTAATTTGGTATAAAAAAAATTAAAGAGTCATATGGAGAAATATGTTTTTTAGGGGTATGAAATTGCATGTATTCTCATATGGATCATTTAAAAAGGGACGGAGGGAGTATAATAAAAGTGTTCTTTAAAGGGACACTCACTATAAGTTCATATTTTTCACCATACACTACCCCCTATAAGAATTTAACCCACCACGAGCCGCTATTATCTTCCAAAATTTTATCCCATAACCCCTTCCATCTAAAATTGCCAGTTTTTTTAATGATCCAAACCGGTCAACTTGTTTAAACCATGTTTTTAAGAGTATTCGCGTGAAATCGGCTCAAAATATAACCAGAAAGTGCTTGGTATAAAAATTATTTGGATCAAGCACATCTCGGTCATATTTTTAGCTGATTTCTTGTGAGTACCATTAAAAACATGTTTTAAAAAACTTGAATGGGTTGATCATCAAAACATGACCTGAAACTTTGAGATTCAAGACGGAAGGGTGACGAAAAGGGTCTTGGGGTAAAGTTTTGGAAGATAGAGGGGATTCGTGGTAGGTTAACTTTGACCTGAAACGTAAGCTCGGAGTGTCCCGATTTTTTTTTAAACCCATATTTAAAATACATTTTACCATAATCTAAAAATTGAAAGCGAAAAAGACCACTAAATGTTGAGTCGAGTGATTACATACCGACAATCAGGCAAGGGTACTTCGCAGAAAAGAACACTGCTGTTCACCACTAAATGTTGCAGTAACACCAATTGCCTCTTTCCTTTATTTCTTCTCCCCTCTTTAATTCTTTGCTTGACTGAGAGAAAGGGACGGGGGGATTTCCAATCTTCTTTTTTTGTTCTGTGGTTCAAATAAAGGGAGTCGGGTAGGGAGAGGGAAATTTAAAGAGAATTGAGTCGTTTCTTTCTCTTTCAGAGACGACTTGGAAGGAAAAAAAGGACCACGCAAGTTGGCAGAGGACAAAAATGATGGCCCATGGTTAGGTACGATTTTGAATATTTTTTTGAATGTTACGTAGCTTATTTTTTCCTCTTTATTTGATTTTTTTTTTTTTGCGTTTTTAGTTTTGGATCAATTTTATGTGTATTATTGATTCGTCATTGGCAAGAGAAATCAAAAAAATAAAAAATTATGTCCGAAGCTTAAATTTTTTGAATAAAGACAAAAATAAGTCAAAAGACAATATTTTTACACTTTTTCGATCGGGCGACTTGTTCAAAAGTTCTAGGCTAAGAATTTGTAACCCCATTAATCCACCAAACAAGTTTATAACCTATCCAATCCTAACACTAGCATCTTTTTCTTTTTTTACTAGAAAAAGTTTGTACATCTATGAAAGTGTCAAGAAAGTTTGTACCCTATGAAAGAGCATAAAATTCTAGGGTACCCTATGAAAGTGTCTAAAATACAAGCGTACCTTATGAAATTGCCTAAACCACTAAAACTCTATAATAAGAAAGTGCACCCTAAAACCTAAAACCTAGGGTATCCTATGAAAGTGTCAAAAATCCTAGGGTACCCTATGAAAGTGCCTAAAATAGTAGGGTACCCTATAAAAATACATAAACCACTAAAACCCTATAATAGGAAAGTGCATCCTAAAACCTAAGCCCTAGGATATCCTTTGAAAGTGCCTAAATTCTAAAAAGAAAAAATTGGTGGACCTTAGACCTTGTAAAACTTTAATATGGACTAAATTTCACAACAAGTGCACACTTCTGGACCCTAGAACAACTACATGAGAATTTAGAAGTGATTGTTATTGTCTCTCTCCTAACTTTAGCGCCATGTGCTGGAGTCCCACATCCACCTGCATAATTAATATGTGTGTGAACAGCAATGGAGCTTAAATTTAGTGCTTTCTTGTTTTACGAGCACACAAATAAAAAGCAAATCAAATTTTTTTTTTTAAAAAACCGACAAGATATGGAGATTAAATTTTTGAAAGTGGCCATCATCACAAGATTGTAAAAGTATCACTTAAATGAATCTCTTCTTACACTTTTAGTTGCAAAACTAGTAATTATGGTCGCATGATCTTTTCAGGCCCCTAATTTTTATAGAAAAAGTGACCGACCTGATCATGTCTTCTATTTTATATCCACACAATCAACGAGGCCTTGTATTGGTTTTCCAACTAAAATTGCTAGCTTTTCTAAATTTTTTTTTTGTCATATGATAAACATCGGCGAGGGTTAGTGAAAAGATTAATGGATAACAACGAAGGGACTTCGGTACCTCTCTATAGAATCAAAGTCTAGACATTCTCTTAAAAGACAACGGGTACAACTACATGAGCTATAAGCATTCTAGATCCTTAGATTAGTATTGCGCACACGGGCTTAGCGTTCGAGATCCTTAGATTAGTATTGTGCTCAAGTCAACACATGGCCTAAAAGTACAATTATAGCGGGAAAGGGGTCAAGCCAAGATGCGTATTCTGAAAGTCAAAATACAGTTGAGGGGACAATTGATGAATACGGCCAATTTATGTATACTGTGTGAAAGGTTTCCTGGAACTTGCTTCTAACAATTTGAACACAATCACCCATATACACGCATAATGGATGATATGTGTACCATAGCATCCCAATTTCCCAATAGATTAGGTAAACTTTGAGCCAAATATGTCAGTGTACGTATTTTACATTTTATTTACCAAAATTTCTTTTAATACTCCAATAATACTATTTATTTTACATATCACCTGTTATAATACATGTCTATATTTAGGGGCGGCTCTACTATTATCTTAGAGAGTTTAAGCGAACTCGCATAGTTCAAAAAATGCATTGAAATTTTTGTTTAGATATAAATTAAATTTTAATTTCTTGTTTATTGTCGGCTCTAAGTTAGTCGTGCAAAGTTAAAAAAAAAAAAATTGAAGTGTAACTAAATTTGTACAATTAATTTTTATTTCCCAACAAAACAAAAAAAATCTAGCCCAATAAGATTTATTGTTTCTTTGAGTAGAACATGTTTCTTTATTTCTCTGATGGAAGATGAATGGTTGAATGATTCTTTGGTCAAATTCATTGAGAAGAACATGCATGTTTAAGAGTGTTGATAATGAAGATATAATTCAACGCTTTCAAAATATGAAGACTCTTTGTGGGATGTTGTAATATGTTGAATTCTCTTTTTGTCAAATAATGGAATGTATATGTTTATTTCTCTTTTGCCTAGTTAGAGTTGTTTTATTTTTTGCATAAATTTTTCATCATAAACACGCTCTATAATTTTGTCAATGTTGTATGAAAATTCTGGAGCTGTACACGTTTTTATTCTCTCTCTTTACCCTTTTGTATTTTCCCCCTTCACAATATCTAGGAAAAGATAAGTAAAGATAACTCGTTACTATTCACAAATGCATTTTTGATAACTTGATAGAAGTCTGTTGCACCCAATTTTGTGCATTTCCCTAGAAAAAAATACCAAATATTCCATTTTTGCTAGGCTGTTGGAGATGCTTGAGTAGCAATGGAGCTTAATTTGAGTGCTTTCATACAATACAAGCACACAAAATAAACAGTAAATCAATCTAAAACCGGAAAAAAAAGAAGCATATGAGATGGGGAGATTAATGTTTCGATGATAGTAAGGTTTACAAGAACTAAAAGTATCACATAAATATGACTCGATCTTCTTGCACTTTTAAGTTTTAACTGCTAAAAGTAGTAATTACAGTAGCATAATAATGGGTACACCATTGGGTGAACAAATACACACCGCGTTGTCTTGGATGCATTTTGAGATTCTAAACATATAATCGGATCCGATCAACGTATATATTCAAAATATGTTTTTAAGGATTTACGTACAAAATCAGCTCAAGCTCATATCGGTAAGAGCTTGATTGATTTTTCGCTCAAATGGTAGAAAATTGAATAAAGAACTGAATAAGTTTATACGGATAGCCAATTGAGCTGATTTTTTACTGGAGTTCTTTAAAACCATTTTAAATAAATTGAACGGCTTCGATTATTTGTGTGAAATTCCGAGGTGGGCTCCACACAACACGGATTGCATTTGTTGTGCACCAAATGGTGTATCCATAGTTTTATTTTTAACAAAATTAAGGGACCGACCTGATCTTGTCTACTCTTTTATGAACAATGCTAGCCGTACCGACCAAACAGTACATACGGCGTACCGACGGCGCCGGGACCCCCTTGTTGGTCCCAAATGGTTGATCCGAGCCGTCCATTCACTCCAAAATCGAGTTCTGATGGGGCCCTATGCCAAAATCACTTCAATCAGACGCTCTTAAGTGCTCGATCCAAAATCACCCCATTTCGTTCCAAAAATTTGAAAGCCTCTATTTAAATTAGAATTCGCTTCCATGCTTCAACTTGCTTCATCAACGGGGTTTTCGGTGATTCTTTCTTTAACTGAAAATAAAAGATTAATCATGCAATTCTTGTGCCTCTATTCCCAAGTCTAGAAAAGATGGTTTCCAGTTAATCCAACTTATAATCCAGGATAAATTAAAGTGTATTTGGATAATTTATTACATCGCCCAAGTCTTACATATTTGTACAGACATTGTAATTCAAAAGTAAACGGAAACATGGATTGCGGGTTTTATTTACGGTACAAATTAAAATGGTTTCACTTTCCCATGTCGATCAACTGACAATCTGCATCTCCTCGTACTTGGCCATGATTGTTGTCATATGCTCCCTGTGCCAATATGAATTCATTCCACAGCTGGATGAATTAGTTCCATCGCCGGGGAATCGTTTGAACTTTCCTGGCTATAATTGAATGGTTTTGGAGGTGGCATGATCTCCACTTGTCCTTCCAACATTTTTACAACAACACTCATTGTCGGTCTGGCCAACGGTGAGTACTGAACACACCACAATGCCACCATAGCCATTCTTTGAGCGGTCTCTCTATCCTTCTCTTCTATTCCATATGGAATCGTCATTGTTGCCAACTCACCTTTTTCATACTTATCCCAAACGTTTTTCGGGAACCAATCTAGGCTATCACTGGACCCCACTTTTTTAGCATTCCTCCTCCTCCCTACAATCTCAAACAAAAGCATGCCAAAACTATAAACATCGCATTTGTGAGTGACAGGGTAGTTATTGAGAAGAAACTCAGGAGCTGAGTAACCAGGAGTCCCTTTATATCCTTCGGGAGGGTCATGGGTGTTGTCTCCATTGCAAAGCTTTGCAAGGCCGAAATCCGCAACCTTAGGGTTAAAATTGACGTCCAATAGCACATTAGCGGGCTTTATGTCATAGTGAATGATTCTTGGCTGACACTCTTCGTGAAGGTAAGCTATACCTTTAGCGGTCCCTATTGCAATTTCAAGTTGCTTATTCCAATCAGTTCCTTGTGTATCATTGCTAAACAAGTATTTATCCAACGATCCATTTTCCATGTACTCGAACACTAACGTGCTCTTTAATTGGTCGTAGGAAAAACCGTAAAGCCTCACTAGGTTTATATGGTTAGTCCTTCCAATAGTGCTCACCTCTGCCATGAATTGCTCTGCAGCTCTTTTATCTAGTAAGCTCCTTTTGAGGACTTTTACAGCAATCTTGACTCCATTCGGCATTTGTCCTTTGTAAACTACTCCAAAGCCTCCCGAACCCAAAACGGTTGAGTAATTAGTAGTGAAACTACATAATTGTTGGGCTGTGAATCTTACCAGTTTTTCCTTCGCCAGGTCTTGGAGGATGCTCTCTATTGTGGGTGCATTGATTTCCCAATGTTGAACCACTTTTGAGGTCCTTCGTATCGTAGCAATGGCACGTTGCAGTTTTGACACAATTGCCCTTCTCAATTTCCTTGCGGAAAAGCGTACGACCATCATGGCTGCAAGTTGAAAAACAGTCATACAGTAGATGAATTAGTACAAATGTAGACATCTCGTCGCATGAATTGCACTTGAAAAAGTCAGATATGAAAACATCTATCAAACAATGTGGTACTGCTTAATTTGTTTGGTTGAGTCTCCAAAAGATCTTTTAGTTCTTGTTAGAACTAGTCCTTTTATTTTGAGGCTTAAAAATAACCCTCAACTTTCAGGGGATTTTGAGTTTCATTTTCACCAGTGTTTCTGTTTTCATTTATTTCCTGCCATTGCAATAAGTAAATTTATTTGCCTCTTGCTATTGTTTTTTTTTTTATGGGTAATTAATCATTTATTAGAAAAAACAAACGTTCCAAACAAGTTTACAAACTCAAGTTCTCCTGGAAGGACAAAAAAACCCAAAACCAGCATTGATCTTAGCTACGGCAGATATGAAAGCAACAAAAACAGACAAAAACTACAGAAGTCTTCAGCAACCAAGCTATAGCATGAAAAACTAAACAAAGGGAGGCTTAAAGGGTATCCACCAAGCACAACAAATCCTTCCAGCCTTCTCAGAACTCTTCATCGTCGAAGACCAAAGTCTGGTCCTAATCTCCTCTTTCACTACGCAAGCAAGAGTAGAAGCATCAACACCACATGACTGGAAAATCCAAATGGTGTCAACGGATTCCATTTTCTGAACAACAAGCCCAAGATAATCTCATTTCTCAGGCTATACCGAAGGCCTTGTTACATTGTTCAGGGCCAACACTTCTTGCCAGACAGTCGCAGCCATAGGACGGGTGAAAAACAAATGACCATATGATTTCACTCCATTATTGTAGTTGTTGATTGCAATTTCATGTAAAATCATTGGATTTAACGACTACAAATTCAGACTGATTACTAAACCAATATCTACCCTTATTTCGATCAAGAGGAAGATGAAAACATTATGCTTTTGAAATGCCACAAAGCCACAGAATTGCTGTAGAGGAACGTACACGAAAAACAATGACAGATAACATAGACTAAAGGTCATGGTGAGTTTTATATAACAGATAAATTGAGTAGTGCTTACATACCAACAATCAGGCAAGGGTACTTTGCAGATAAGAACTCTGCACCACTAAATGCTGCAGTAAAACTTCTGGCCTCTTTTCTTTATTTCTTCTCCCCTAATCTTTGCTTTAATCACAGAGGGAGAGAGAGAGAGAGAGAGGGAGAGAGGGAGATTATATAAAGAGTATGAGTGAGTTGTTTTTTCCTCTTTCACAATCACAGAAACAGTCAAGCCAGAGACAATTCAATTTAGAAGAAAAAATGGATCACTCTATAATTACCAGAGGACTAATCAACAACAAACGACATTGAAAGCTGCAGGCACTTGGTAAGCTATGACTTTGAATATCTCTTGGATGGAAAGTGAATAAGAAAAAGGCAGTCACCTTATACTCGCTAGTTAACTTGCTATAGAGCATCCTTATCAGAAGCACCAAATTTTGAACCAAATTTAACCTTAAAAACACATTTTATGCTTTAGCAAGTCACTTTTTCAAAACCCACAAAAGCAGACTCTCTATTTTAACTTTACTATATTAGACTATGTTTTTCTTTCTACTCATATTTTTCTACTCAAATACCACCCTCCCTTTATTTCTTGACAATTTTGAAAGGTTTTTAGCTTTCTTAAGTGAACAGTAGGTCATCTACTTTGGTGACTTACTGTTCATCAGCTGGTGAGTGGTGACTTACTGTTCATTAGCTACCACTTTTGATCAAAATAGCAAGTATGTTGTGGAGTAAATTTTGAGCCTTTTTCTATTGTGCCTCTCTATTTTGCTCAAAAGAGAGAAATAGAAAGTCTGATTTGGATGGCCTTAGTGTAATGGTATTTTTCTCTATTTTGACTAGTCATTTTGTTAGCACACTCCAACAATCCTAGCTACTCTATTCATCTTATTCCTAACATATATATTTTGCATATTTTCTAATGACGAGTTCACAGGATGTTGGAGATTTGCAGCATATTTAGCTCATGTTAGGTGGCTGCATATCTCATTTGAATTGTCTCAAATTCTTCAAAGATGATTTCTCCAGCCTACATTCTTGACTCTTGAGGCACCGACTTGATTCTTGCTTGATCAACAACAATGGCTATTTCTCCCTATAAATGCTACCAATTGTAAAGCTTAAACACATGTCAAACACATAAATTACAAGAGTTATACCATTTTATTCCCGGTATTAAAAGGAGAAATTTGACTGTTTCGATGCTCAAATCGGACACCATTTTGAACATAAGTCGAGAGCATCACAGACCCATGAAGCACTGATATTGTTTATTCAAGCACTGGGGACCATTTTTCTAACAACTAGTGGACTTTCAATTCAATCTCAGTGCCCAGTGGAACGAATTTATTGTCCAATGCAGAGCGTCAAAATGAAGTTTTCATCATGCCACGTGTTGGCTTCTTATGCGTCCAATCAACTCCCAGCCGACCCAGGCATCCGGTAGCGGAGGATTGAGGCCTGTTTTGGCCAAAAAAGTTAGCGGACTTATTGTTGTCTTTATTTGATTTTTTTTTTTTTGCATTTTTTAGTTTTGCATCAATTTTTTGTGTATTATTGGTTCGTCTCAGCGAGAGGAATAAAAAAAATACTCCCTCCGTCCCAATTTTATAGTCCCTCATTCTATCCTAATTAGATAAAAAAATAATTATATCTTTCATTCGGTAATACATTCTATATGCAATATGGATCTTATTTGATAAATATTGATTTAATCTAATAAAGAAAGTGTTCAAAATCATTTAAAACATTGTAGATTATAAGATATAACACTTTAAAAAGTGGTACGAACTCCCAAAAAGAACTATAAAATTGGGACGGAGGAGTATAAAATTATGACCGAAGCTTAATTTTTTTTGAATAAAGACAAAAATAAGCCAAAAGTCAGCTTTTTTTACACTTTTTTCGATCTTATTCAAAAAATTGAAAGTTTTAGTCATAATCTTTTACCTTTTTGGATTCGTCTCACCGAGACGAACCAATAATACTAAAAAAATCCATGAAAAACTAACAAATGCAAAAAAAATAAAATCAAATAAAGACAAAACAAAAAGTTAAGTTAGTTTTTTTAGCCAAACTTAGCCTGAAGCGAGGGAGATTTATTAGACCATTAAGAAGAAAAATTACTCTCTCACTGCCGAATTCTCTCTTTCCCTCCCTGTGTGCTATTTTCTTCCGTTGTTGTTTTCTTCTGTTTTGCTCAGTTTGTCATTCCCAAGTTTTCCAGAAGATTTCAATTCAAGAATTTGTGTTAGGTAAATCCAGTGATTTATTTCTGTTGTGTTAATTTTTGTAAGTTTCAACTTGGTACTTTTTAATTTCTCATGTCAAAATAAATTGTTTCTCAATTACATAGTTTAAAAAATCATGTCTAGTTTAATTTATATTATTTTCTTTTCACATTCATTTCCAATGGAGGAGAAGTCGCAAAGGCCCAGTCTAGGGTGATCATCACTTTATGGCCTAAGCAGATTTAAAATTCTCACACCTGTGTTAACAAAGTTTGTTTATGTTTAACCCGGGCTTGTAGCTATCGTTTTAAAACTCAAAGTTGTTATGTTTTTTATTTTGCGTCGACAAAAACATTGGCATGCATAATACTTAAATCAATGTCACTTTAAGGGTTTGACAAATTTCTGATCAAGCCTTGGATAAACAAAACACTGAAAGAGTTGGCTTCCTAAATTGTGAGATTTATAAATTTACTTAGACTAAAGGTGATGTGAACCTCAGCACGGACCTCTTAGTTTAATTTCAAGCAAACTCACATTTTTGAGTCTCAAATTTAAATCTTAGTATTTTAAGTCTCCAAATCTCAAAACTCTAAAAGGGTTGGCTTCTTATAGCTAAAAATTCACCCTTTAGATCGATAAGCTCTTTTCTCTCTAGAAAACCGTTCCCTATGGATTCGACCTCGGACTCACCGAGTTATATACTTGCAAGCGATACCATAGCCCTACACTTGGGGTTAAGCCCACAAAGATACAATCTTTGGTCGCAAGCATGTAGCAGCCCATTTCAACCGTCCATCTTAACAATTAATGGTCCAGATTTTAAATAAACTCTTCCTTGCAAGATTTTATTTGAAATCCAAACCGTCAACACATTTTGGGATGGCCGAGATGCGTGCTGGGCACTGCCATGTGGTACCTACTCAGCAATGAATTTTTTTTTTCCAATTTCGGATACAAGAAGTCAACTAGTGTGAAAGACCACAATACCCTTATTATAGAAGCCACCTAACTTATCCCTAATTTTTTTTAAACGGAAAAAGAAATTTATTAATCGGATACAAAGTTAAAAAGCAAAAGAAAACGGCATCACGACAAGAGGAATAACCCCTTGACAATCACATGCCAACTTAATCCCGAAAAGAGAGAGAAGAAGGATGCTCAGGGGGCAACCAAAACAAAAAACCTGACTGAAAAGAATTTCTATCTAAGCCACAACCACAACTCAGAAAAAATTATATATAAGAAAGGATCCCCATGGACTCCCACAAGGTTGAACCGCCCATTAGCGAACCACAACTGAAATGTTATAGGCCTCTCCATTGAAACATTTGCAGTAGAAAAACCATAGGCTGATCAAATGCAGCCAAACCAGAAGCAAAACATACTTCAGCAGAGCCAAATAAAAGATCCATTAGAGAACCACATCACTGCCCGGGGAATACTGATCTTCTTGTACTAGCATTTCAGCATTAGTATAACTTATTCCATCATCAGCATAGCATTGATTCAGACTAGCAGCAGCATATCTTGCTTTGGTTCAGGCATACAAATTGCATCAGAAACAAGCACACCTAGGAAATACAAGCATTGTGTTCACTTCACATTTCCTAAAAATTTTCGAAAAAGATTCTTTACCCATCTCTCATCTCTCGAATCATTAATCACATTTCTCTCTCTACTCATACCCCTCTCTCTAATCATTATTCTCATTTCTCTCTCTATCTCTCTCTAATTATTATTTTTTCCAAAAACTCATCCAAACACTATCTCAAAAATATTTCTCAAAAAATTCTTCTCAAAACTCTCAACCAAACAAAGCTTTGATTTTATTGTAGCAGCCTTCAGCAAGAGCATAGATTTTCATGAAAGTGTATGTGACAGTAAGAGTAAATGACAGCAGCCACCATCTTGATTGTATAGACCCAGACTCAAGACTCAATAACAAAAAGACCTTAATAGTAAACACAACACCCAAACCAACCCAACCCAGCAGAAACAGATAGCTCCAACCAACATCCATAGACAGCAAAACAAGAAAAGACTCATGACAGCCCCCAGAAATCAACCCCAACCCAAACCCAAAACCAAGAACCCCAAGCCAGACACTCGGAAAACAGAATGAGGGCATGGAACAGACAACAATACCACTAGCCACAACCCAATAGAACGAATACTGCAAGTTCATAATTCATACGAGCATATCTGTCCTCATCTTGTTCCTCCATTACCATGATCTTGCTTATGACTTCTTCATCATTGCCCATGTAATCCTCCCCCATTCTCTTTGCTACTGTCCAGACTGCCAGTGCCTCATTTAACAGAAGTCTATTTCTGTTATTTATCCCCTTAGATGAAACTGACAATGTAGCCACTGCCATAGCTGATCGAAACACCACACATTTTTGCTTCCCTCTCCTACCACCCCTTTTCTCTCCTTTTGTTTTTGGAAGTCCTAAGATTTCTTCTATAGTTTTCTGGACTTCACCTTACCAGCTTCCTTCAATTCCTTAATCCCCCCAGACTTTTTTGTATATTTATGTTATATGGAACAATACTCCACTTGGACTCATTTCCGCGTGAACTAGAATGTGATAAGTTTGCTGGCTCAATAACATTTGGACACATTACCTGGGCCTCAATTGTTTTTTGGCCCACATTATGGCCAAAACCCCAGTTTGAATTTGCCTGCAAAAGATTCTCTCTCCCCCCACCATACTTTGATTGTTCCAATAGGCTTCTCGAGACCCTCTCCGTAGCCACCACCAATTTACTACCCCTGTTTATGCTTCCAACGAATTCAGCTTAGTCACCAACCACTTCTTGTAAGTTGTAAATATGAATCCCCAACCTCCACATTCCTCTTCCCTAATTATCTCCTTCTTCCCTCTTTGTCCATGAAGCCAACTCCGATTTGTTCACTCTTATTAAAAAAGGGAGAACATTACCCTCACTTTGATTAATAATCTTTTTGGTAATAATGGGGTTAGTTTTTGGTAGGGCCCATATTTTTTTTCCACCAATCAAAGTGAGAGTAAAGTGAACAAAATCATTCACCATGAAGCCATCTGATTCACAGAAATCTAACCTGCCCTGCTTGGCTGCTTTCCTTGCATGAAATGGGGAACTTTATCACAGCTTGCTTTATTCACCGACAGACATGGATCTCCTCTCCCTCTCTTCATTGCCTAGTTTTTTACTTTGCACACCTCTCACTCTCATCTTTCTCGTCTCCTTCTGCATACTATACAAGCACAAATCCCCTAGGCCAAATGTTCCCCAAGGAAAAACAGAATGGCCAATAATAGGAGAAACCCTACAACTCCTGCTATTATGGCGAAAGGGCCACCCGGAAAACATCGTTCGTGTGAAAGAAGGAACAATTACTCCTCCAATATATAATTCCAAACATCTTTGTTCGTCGAAAATATGGTTTTCTTTTGTGGTCTTGCTGCGAACAAGTTCTTGCTTTCCAGCGCAAGCAAGTTGGTCACGACATGGTGGCCAAGCACTTTTGCAGACTTTTATTTTTGGTAATTCTTTTTGTCAGAAATCTTTTGACTCTAGCCAAGTGTTCTCTCACCAGCACTCCCTGGTTGCGCGCCTCTATCCAAAAAACTAGAAAGGATGATTTCCAGAAGACCAACCACAAATGTAAAACTAGAAAAGATGCTATCCAAACAGAGCCTGCCCTGATATTAGGACGCTTGAAGGTAATTTGAAAAATGTGACCTTGGTTTGCTAATAAAAACAATTCAACTGAGATGGCTAATATAAGGTAAACAAAACTAAAAATGGTATTTTAGCTTTACAATTTAACTAAAATTATCTTTTAAAAAATTATACCACAAGGAAAAAAAAAAAGAATCAAACATAACGAAGTACCGCTGATACACTGCATTTTGTATAACTATTCATGTTATTAACTTTACCAACGATCCATTTTCCATGTACTCATAGACTAACGCGCTCATTAAGCTACCGTAGGAGAAACCGTATAGCCTCACTAGGTTTATATGGTAAGTCCTTCCAATGGTGCTCACCTCCGCCATGAACTGTGCCTCGGCTCTTTTATCTAGTGAGCTCCTTTTGAGGACCTTTACAGCAATCTTAACTCCATTCGGGAATTGTCCTTTGTAAACAATTCCGAAGCCTCAAGAACCCAACACTGTTGAGTAATTATTCATGAAGCTACATAACTGTTGGGCTGAGAATCTTACCACTTTTTCCTTTGCCAGGTCTTGGAGGAATCTCTCCATTGTAGGTGCATCGAGCATCCAAACTTGAATCACATTCGAGGCCTGTGGTACGCTCGTGGGAAATGCCCTTTCCAATTTCCTCATGCAAGTCCATGAGATAAAGGCAACTATTGCAACTCCTACGATAGCTGCTATTATGCCTGCAAGTTGAAACACAGTCATACCAGAGGATGGTGGATTAGAATAATATCATCATCTGTCATTTGCATAATGCTTGACCAAATCCTAGACCTAAATTAATGGGTTGCCCCAAGCGTAGGGCTGAGACTGGTGTAGCATAATACCTGGTAAGACCGGAATCGAATCCACAGGGACAGTGGAGAGTGCTTATCTAAAAACTCGGGTTGTGAGATTTGAAACGGCTTTTAGGTGGCCACCCTTTGTGATTTGATTGGAAAAATTACCTAAACTAGAGTAAAACCGGTTTGATTAAACTATTTAAAAGCAAGTACAATTGTAGGGTTCATAACACCAGTGACCAGATCTAGATAGTTCCGCTCCGTTCGATGTTCTGAAAACGTTTGATTTTAGAGAGAGAAAGATACCCCGAAAGATGCGAATCCTCGTGGTCGCCGTTTACCCATGTACAACGAAGAACAAGTTTTGGTCCCCCGTTCCCCGCGTTACATAGGCTCCGACAATGCCCGGATACGTTTGACGTAAGCTCTTTAATAACCTAAAATCGCTTTTTCAATTGTTGATTTCGAAAATAGGAGCAAGAACGAATCCAGACCTGGCCACGGCGTGTCAATCACCCCGCGACCATACCTAAAGAACTACTCACTCATATTAACTTGAACGAATAACGGAATCATGAAAGAAAGCATACTTGAATAACTAAATATGATTTAAAACAAAGATTCAAGAGCGAAGCGCGGACAAACTCCCGCGAACAAAGGTTTAATGGAAACAAAACAAGAAGTACCCGAAGCAACACGTGAATCTGTGAACAAAACTCCAAAACTTCGATGGAAAAGCCTCCGGAAAGTAGAATCTCCAGACCAAAATAAACGACTGCTAATTAGAAGTAAACAAAACAAGTTTGAACCCTAATTCGACCAAAAATCGGAGTATTTAACCCTTCCTGAAGTCAACACACGTGGCAAGTCAAACGGCTGGTTTTAAGGCACCTGGTATCGATACAGGGAAAGACCTGTATCAATACCCAGACATTTTGTTCCCGCATGTGCACCCCGGTATCGATATAGAGAAACACCTATATCGATACCGACACCTCTAAATTGACTTCCAAGCTTGTCTGGTCGTCCTCACTTGGGTCCCACCGGTTCCCAACATGCTCGATTGCCATGTGTCCATTTCACGCGCTCTTCCCGACCTGTTCTCTACAAAACAACCAAAAACAAGAAAAACCAAGGACAACACAACATCAAGTGGAAAATGGAATAAATCGCGTCTCTAACACGCTAATTCACCCTACTTAGGCGCTTATATCTGTGACATTGCGCGCCTATCACATAACTTTTTTCTGGGGATGAAATTTCACAAAATCAACCATAGATCAAAGTTGAAAAATAGTCATACCAGCAGCTGTTCCATTACTGTGGGTGGCTGGTGGAGGAGAAGTAGGAGTGAAATCAAACGTAGGCAAATCTGTAGCGTCAATAACAATTGAAAAATTCAAATAAGAAAAGCATAGTAAAAATACTAACCTCCCCTGAGGTTTCTGTTGGGATTCCACCCCGCGTGGGCCATTGGGCTTAGGCCCGATTGGGAGGGGCTAGGGTTTTATTGATGTACTTTATATAACTCATTATAGCCTTGTTTATTGTGTGTGACAAAGTGAGAGAAAAAGGCAGAGAGTTTGAGAGAGATACACGAGAGACTTGGGTGAGGATTTAACTATTGTGAGACAGAGTGTGAGTGTGTAACACAATATTCACGGATTATTCTCCGGATCATAGTGAAATCCCCCTCCCCGTGGATGTAGGTCCAATTTGGCCGAACCACGTAAATTTGGTGTGTTTGCTTTCTCTTGATTTTACTGCTTTGTTGCGTATAGTGCGTTGTTGGAATCCTAACAGTTTCTGACAATAACACTAACTTTCCCTGAAGTTTCAAAAATAGCAACGAAGCCAGAAGGGGATGTAAGATTTAGTTTTTGTTTACAGATTTTCCCCACATTTAGTCATCAGTTAATGACTGTGAGGGAAAGTGTCGAGTTTAGCACAAAAAATGGGATTATGTGTCCATTTTACCCAAGTTCACCACTACAGATATTGGACTAATAAGAATCTCACAGTCTGGTTCAGTTAATCCACGGTTTTAAAATCTAAATCTGTGTCCGGGCTCGGGACTATGAGTACATTGAATAACTACATGAATCAACGTGGCCAAAAAATCATTTATCAAAAGAAAAGTAAAGGATGATAAACGTACCGATAGTGAATAGTGGATCGAGGTTTGGAGCAGGAGAAGGAGCGAGTCCCTTTCCGCGGCAAATGTGGAAAAGTGCCATGATGAAGAAACCCAAGATTGGAACGGCAAACAATCTCATGGAGTTCATTTTCCAATCAGCCAATGTTTTGGTCCGATCTGTTTCAGTTTGTACCTGTTAGGAATTATAAACTTAATTGATAGTGGCATGTGTGTGTGTCTTGGAGACGAGAGACAGATAGGAGCTATGTTGCACGGACTCGGGTACGTGAATCGGATACGGGTGCATATCCGAGGGTCGGACACCTCAAAATTGTAAATAAGGGATACGGGGATATGTACCCAAATTTGGATACGGGTACGGGGAGACGTTGAAATTTATATATATATATATATATATATATATATATATATATATATCATTAATTATTTAAATTTTTATTTTGTTGGTTCTGGAAGGGGTATAAATGAAAAGAGCAGAAACTTTCAGGGGCTAAATTGATTAGATCAGAAATTGAGGACTCAAATGAAGATATTGTAAATTGGAGGAGGTTGACCATAAGTTGGACTAGTGGTTGAGCAACTTTTCGATTGGAAGGAATACAACTGTACTTCATCATCAATACATTTTGTTGTCTCCAAGCAATACAAAATTGTACATACATTTTAAAACATAAAACAAAAACCCTAAAACATCTTTGTAACATATGAGATTCTTGTGAAGAAGTCAAGTGATGAGCTATGATGGCATCGAAGCGACCATGGATAATCCGTCTCTCTCTCTCTCTCTCTCTCTCTCTCTCTCTCTCTCTCTCTCTCTCTCTCTCTCTCTCTCTCTCTCTCTCTCAACAAAGAATCGTGATCGGAAGGCGCCATCCGGGCGACCATGGCGAACCGATCTCAAAGTTTACAGATCTCGAAGTTTACAGATCGAACTCGTTGGAGTTTGTCTCATTAGGTATCTTCTCGTCTCTCTCTCTCTCTCGTGTCTCTCGTCTCTGTCTCTCTCGTCTGAAGAAACATGAAGGATCCGTTTTAAAACAGCCGCACCCGACACATATCCCGTACCCGTACCCGCGTCGTACCCGTGTCCACGCGGACACTTCGCCCAAAATGGCAGATCCGTGCAACATAGGATAGGAGATAAGAGATAGTTATAGTTTTATGATCATTTGTTAGAATTAGTAGATTTGGCTAACTTATTGAAATTCACTAAGTGGTGGTTTGCTCTTTGAAAGTCTCGCAAAATTCAGAAAATTCACTAATTTACATTGTGATGAAATTCACCAGCACTAAAATAATAAAAATCAATAGTTTTTAAATTTCACTAACTTTTGTGAATCTAGTGAAATTTCACAATTACTAAAATGTCACTCATTTTCATGGTTGTCAGTTGGAGGTAGTCGCCTGTTAGAGGCCCAGACATGATTGTTAGGCAGAGGTGGGAGGAAAGCAAGATGTAAAATTTTATTAAATGAAATTTCACAGTATTTGACAGGTAAATGTAAAATCTTATCGTGAGGTTGTCCTCAAAGATAAATAAAAACCAAATGAATCCTTGCGACAATTAAGGTGTCCACACTTCTCTATCCTTAGAGCTAATTTTCTGTTCTTTTTACATAACTTGCTATCCAGACCACTTAACCATAAACTACCTTCCTTCCATAAAGTTCATAATCTATTCCATTTTGGGGTGTCCTAAAATAATAGTGCAATTTGAAAAACCAAGAACAAAATGTTGCTGAATTTCAACAATTAATCCTTTAAATAATTTAAAATAACTCTATAAGTGGGTTCCAAGGGGTAGAAATGGAAATCAATAATTATTTAGATATGAGACATGCATTTATTGTATGTCTCTTGAAAAAGTTGGAATATCCAAATAGGACCAACTTTATGGGACAGATGGAGTATATGGTATGTGGCTAAAGTATTCCCAAGATTTTTAATTTTAGTGCAAATGAGATATTTAAGAAATTTACTACATGAACTAGTCACCACTTGCCAGGAAAGCTTTAGTTGAGTCGTGTGATTACATACCGATAATCAGGCAAGGGTGCTCTACGGAAAAGAACTTTGCTTTCACAACTTAAATGCTAGAAGGTTGCGTAAATTTAATTATTGTACTAGGAGCCAAGCTTAGGAGCTAGCCACCTTTAGGACATCCATAGTGGGCTCCCTAAAAATTGCTCTGAAGTTGTATCCTAATGTGTACATATAAGCATAATTGGGGTCCACTTTTCACTCCTAGAGCTTGTTAAATTTAGAGAGGATGTGTTCACTTAATGGGCTAGCAATATCACTCTCTATTTTTGTAAGAAAAAAAAATTAGGAGCAACTTTTTCAAAGATTTCATAGTAAAAAAAAATTAAAGACTTTGGCCTCACTTGGAGTTTGCTAGACGACTACCTAATTTAACTATTGTGCTAGGAGCCAAGTTTAAGAGCCATATGGGGAGCTCATTGAAGGCAATACTTGAGCACATGGCTAGGTAAATGTTAGGAGCCTCACTTAGGAGCTATTTTGAGAGCCCACTATGGATGCCCTTAGGAGTTTGTATTGGTAGCCCATTAAAAGCAATACTTGAGCACATGGCTAGGTAAATGTTAGGAGTCTCACTTAGGAGCCTTTTTGAGAGCCCATTATTTAAGGCATCCACAGTGGGTTCCCTAAAAATGGCTTCTAAGTTGACTTCTAAGGTGTACACATAAGCCTAATTAGGGTCCATTTGACACTCCTAGAGTTTGCTAAATATAAAGAACATACGTGCACCCAATGGACTAGCAAGAAAATTTTCTATGTTGTGAAGAAAGGAATAAAAGAAAGTGTGGATCCCATAAAAAAGGATTAAAAGGGTTTGGGTCTCACTTGGAGCTAGCTACAATGCTAGTTAGATTTAGCTAATGGGTTAGGAGTCATGCTTAGGAGCCACCATTGGGAGCTTGTATTGGGAGCCCATTAAAGACCATAATTGATCAAATAGCTTGCCAAATTTTAGAAGCCTCACTTAGGAGCCATTTTAGGAGTCCATTGTGGATGCCCTAAGGAGTTGCTAATTTTAGGGAGTGTGCGTGGATTCAATGGGTTTGAAGGATCAAACAGACCAAGGGCCGAAATAGTAAACGTAACAAGGCCCATTTTTCAGGAATTTGGGTTAGACTATCATGCAAGCCCAACGGAATTGTATCGAGATGAAACGAATCAGCACGGACCGACATTCCAGCCAAGACGACACTAATCGGGACGAGTCACCCGAGCTGGGTAAACCCGAAGTGACTCGCGAGGAATGCAAAAGGCAGTTGGTATCTTACGTCATGATTGATGTCATCCGAAATGGTTACCACTCGTGTTTGGTTCATGACGAGCCATTTGCATGTAACAACCTTCCCTATGTCATCATGACGATAGCCGAGTTGTTATGACACGTGTCAAACGGTGATTGGAGGCATGCACATGCTATGATAACATACTTAGCTCATGACGTATTGTGACATCATCTAAGCCAAATTATTGAATTGCCCTTGGTCTTGGAGCACAAGTCTGGAAGGCCTATATAAGTTGAAGAGAAGCAACCCTAGAATGTACACAACATATTACACTCCATTTCTCTCTCTAAGTATTCTCACTAAACACTCGGAGTGCCTTTTTTGGCCAAATTCCAGCTAGGTTAAGGGCTAATAGCGGGTGCTTCTTGTGCAGAAGTACCAAGACAATCAAATCTCATTGCTATGGTGGAAAAGAGCCAACTCAGGAAGGTCATTTGGAGCTGGTCACCACAATATTTTTCTCTATATTCACTAATCATTTTGTTAGCACACTCCAACAATGCCAGCTTTGAACCCTAAGGGGTGCAAAGTGGTCTTACCTTGAGACTTAAGGGTTTGCTTCCACCAAAAGTCTCAGGTTTTATTTCCCTTGCCAACAAGCTTTTGATGCCACTGGGGTTATGTCTGGTCATTACCTTCAGGACCTCGGAATTAGTCAATGTGCACTCAAGTTGGCTCAAACATCCGTTATAAAAAAAAATGCCAACTTTTCAATTAATTTGATTCTAAAAATATACTGTATACTCCATCCGGACTTTGAGCCAAATATGTTAGTGAATAGTGCACATTTTACATTTTACATATCAAAATTTCTTTCTGTACTCCAATAATACAATTTATTTTACCTATCTCCTGTTATAATATATATTTTTATTCAGGAGCAGCTCTACTATTATCTCAAGGAGTTCTCGCTAGATTAAAAAATTGAATTGAAATTTTCTTTTAGATATAAATTAAATTTTCTTCAATATTGTTAACACTGGATTACTCATTCAAAAATAAATGAAAGTTTAACTAAATTTGGGCAACTAATTGTTATAGCCCAACAAAATAAAATAAGCGTAGCCAATAATTTGTGTTCACTTCACATTTTCAAAAAAAAAATTCAAAAAGATTCTTTCCCCATTTCTCATCTCTCAATCATTAATCACATTTCTCTCTCTACTGAGACCTCTCTCTCCAGTCATTATTCACATTTCTTTCTTTATCTCTCTTCAATTATTACATCTTTTTCTAATTATTACTTTTTCCAAAAACCCATCTTACCATTATCTCAAAAATATTTCTTAAAATATTCTTCTCAAAAATCTCAACCAAACACAAATACAGTTCTTTGCTTCTTTGACAAAAGATGAATGGTTGAATGATTCTTCAGCCAAATTCAATGAGGAGAACATGTTTAAGAGTGTTGAGAGTGAAAAAATAATTCAACAGTTTCAAAATATGAAGAATAGTTGCGGGATGTTGTAAAATGCTAGAGATCTTTCTGTCAAACAGTGAAATGTATATGTATTTTACATAACCTAATAGAGGGGCTTTTCCACCCAATTTTGTGCATTTCCCTAACAAAAATAGCTAATAATTCATTTTTGCTAAGTGCTTTCATACTATACAAGCACACAAAATAAAAGTACCAATTAAACCGGAAAAAAAAAGAGAGCAAATGATAAGATAAGATATTAAATTTTCCACAGTTGTAAGTCTTACAAGAATGTAAAAGTATCACTTAAATATAACTCTTCTTGCACTTTTTATAGCTAAAAGTAGTAATTACCGTAGCATATATAATCATAGGCACACCATTTGGTGCACAACAAATACACATTGTGTTGTCAATGACTCATTTTGGGATTCCACACAAATGATTGGACACACTCAACTTATTCAAAATATGTTTTAAGGATCCCTGTAAAGAAACCTTCTTAGTCGGATATCAATAAGAGTTTAATCGATGATTCGCTCAATTTCTTGGTACGTAGAAAATTAAGCAAAGAACTGAACAAGACTCTACCGATATCCGATCGAGCTAATTTTTTTTTTTTTTTTACAGGAACCCTTAAAAAATATTTTAAGCAAATTGAACGGTTTTGATTATCTGTGTGAAATCCCGATGTAGGCTACACAAAACACGATGCAAATTTGGTATACACTATCATAGTTGGATGAATTACTTCCATCTTTGGGTGAATAGTCTGAATTGTGATGGGTATAATTGAATGGTTTTGGAGGTCTCATGATCTCCACTTGTCCTTCCAACATTTTGACAACACTCATTGGTGGACTGGCCAAATTTAAATTTTCATTGGTCTGGAACTTGGGTTCTGAACAAGCAAACCAAACCCACATAAAACAACTCAAAAACACAAACCCACGTACCTTGAGAGCAGTCTCCCACCGATTTTCCGGTATCGCCTCATCCAGAGCGTCCAAAACCGCTTTCGGCCACAGCCTTTTATGCTTGTTCGAGTGTGCTTTCCTCTCAATGGCATTTGTCGCTGCCTCCGTTCTCAGAATATGAGACAGGACCTCGTTGGGTTGCTTCTGGAGACCTCGAGATGGGTTTTGTCTCTTTGCTGCTTTGATTGGAAACAGTGGTGGGGTTGATGGGTTTTTTGGGTGAATGAGGAATTTCGTCAAACGGGTGGTGGCCCTGGTGGGGGGTAAGGAGGAGGAGGAACGGCGTATGATAGGTGAGTCTAGGAGGTGGGAAGTGGCTGGGATTGGGGTTGGAGGAGGGAATAAAACTACATTGCGCGGGTGATGAAGGAGAGTTTCACCGTCAGACGTCGTTTCTATGGGAAACACGAGAAGTAAAACCTGTTATGGTTTTGATTCAGTATATCTAAACCTATTTTAAGAAACATAAATTCATTCCGATCAAGTACTAATCTATTTTCAAATAATGTGAAATTTTTACATGATTTGTGTTTTTCTGCGTTCTATAATATGAATGTCTTAGATTATTAAAATATAGCTCAGATAGATAGAAAACGTACCTAGAGTACTGAAGAGTTGTTAATATGGAAGGGGAGATGATTCAATGTATCTTAATCTATTTTAAGAACTAAAAATTCATTTAGATTAAGTACTAATATTTATTTTCTTTACGAGATATTCGTAGATCATATGTATTATAATAATTCTCACAAGAAGAATGTCTTGGATCATTAAATTATGATTGATATAGGTAGAAATCAACGATGTAGTATCCAGGGGTTCTTGAAATTAAAACGACGTCGTATTGGGTATATGACATAGGTTCAACCTATGTCATGACGTGGAAAATAATTTTTTTTTTTTGATCAACTGGAAAATAATTTTTACCAAAGCAAAAAATTCGAAAACCTCACCATTTTCGTTCAATCTGTACCGAGAAAGGGAGAGGGACGACCGCCACGGCGAAACCCACCACCGCCGGCAGAGACGACCGCCATCGCGAAACCCACCACCACCGGCAGCGCCTCCCGCCTCCCTCTCCACCTCCACCTCCGGCAACGAACACTCCATCAACGAGAACGCGGCGAATCAGACGAGCACGGACGCTGCAAAGGTCTCTCCCTCTCTCTCTCTCTGTTTGTTTCAACTAGGGTTCCAATGTCCGAAAAAATTATGTGCAACATATTGTGGGTATTGGTTGCTGTACCCTACAAGATAGCTCAGTTTCATTGGTTTGTTTCCGAAGACATAGTCAGCCTAGAAAAGAATAGAGCTTAGTTCTTTTCGTGTCTACACTGTTCACCCTGAAATCAATGTTTCTGCCCAGGCCCAGCCCTGCACTCTTTGCTGTCAGTTTTAACTGATTGTGGATAGTAGTCAATGAATTTGAGTTTGCTTTGTGTGTTTTAAAACATGCTATCTGTTAGCAGAATCCGTTTGCCTCGTCTTTACATCAGTAGAAGTTATGCAATGAATCGTCTTGTTTGTTTAGAGTCTTTAGACTCATATCCCATTGTATCTCCTGCATCGATAATTACTAACAAAATGTTTTTGTTTTCGGCTGCTCATTCCATTTGTCCTATCTTTTCTCGCCATTTGCATCTCATGACTAAGTTATTGAAGCCTATGGACCTTCGAACTCAGACCCAATTTGACACAAGTCCCAAAATCACTTCCAATGCAGTCCAACACAAATACTTACACCATGCATTTTATCATTCTTCCTTGAGGGTTGCGTTGCGATCTTTAAGGCCAAGAGTGAATAGGAGATTAAAACCTCCATCGAAGCCTGTTCTCAATGAAGCCCAATTTAGGCATGCCGTATCCCAACTTTCACCAAGGTTCACTGTTGAAGAACTCTGCCATGTCATTACTATAGAAGAAGATCCCGTTGTGTGCTTGGAGCTGTTTAATTGGCCATGTCATTACTCTAGATTTAGGCATGATATTTCCACCTACCACATTACAATTAAAAAGCTTGGGGTGGCGGAATTGTACCAAGAGATGGACGAGGTTGTGAACAAAGTGCTTGATGTTTCTCACATTGGTTCGGAGGCCTTGTTTAATACGTTAATTTACTTCTTCACTGAAGGTCGTAATTTAACCAAGGCTGTCAACACATACAAGCACATGAGAAATAACAGGAATGTGGAATGTAAGCCTATGATACGAACCTACAATCTTCTGTTTTCTGCACTTCTTAGTCAGGGACGTAACTCTTACATAAACCACATGTATATGGATACCAATAGATGCCTCTTCAAGCAAATGGTGAATGATGGTATTGAAACTGATATTTTATCATTGAATTTCATGATGAAAGGACACGTCCTTTCACTTCATGTAAATGATGCCCTCAGAATATTTCATCAGACAGGCATGGTTTATAAATGTTTGCCAAACTCGTATTCGTTTGATTATTTAAGACATGGGTTGTGGGCACAAGGGAGGACACAGAATGCTAGGGATTTCTATAATGAAATGAAGAAGAGAGGGTTTGTTCCAAGCAGTAAATCGTATAACTCTCTTGTGAACTCTTTGGCTCTTGGTGGAGAAGTTGACGAGGCAATAAACCTTTTGTGGGAGATGAGCAAGTACCAGAGGTCTGCTGATTTGATCACATATCAGACATTGCTTGATGAGATTTGCCGGCATCGAAGGGTTGGAGATACCAAGTTGTTGTTGAAGAAGTTGCAAGGGAAGAAACTTGTAGATAATCATACTTACGGGAAGCTTCTGCATAGACTTAATGACAACCACAGGAACTGAAACGAAATAATTTGTTCAGGGCTTCAGGTACTTCCATAAGAGTTGTTTTCATTCTGTTTATGAGACTATTGTTTGCAATACAAGTAAGGATAATGTTTGCCTGATGGAGATTATCAGATTAACGCTGAGAAGTGTGCCCGTTTTTTCTTGTCACAATGGTGGTTGGAAGTTTAACATGTAAAAGTTTTGTTCCAATTTTATCGGATGTCCCCGAAGTTTAACATGTAAAGGTTTTGTTGCAGTTATGGTTGGAGTGCAAGGAGTTATTGATGGGGAGCCTGTTTATGGTCGGTCTAAAGTTTGGCCGTTAAAGGTCACCATTTAGGTATGATACTATAGGTAATAATCTCACTCTAGATCTGTAACCTTTGCTATATATCTGGAATGCCTGTTTTTATGTTTTGTTTTGTTTAAAAGTTTCCTTTAACTGCTTGGTATGCTCTATCAGGGGTTAGTGGTCAAGCCCTGGGATTTAAGAGATTGCTCCCTTCTAAAGTCTCATACTCGAAGCCTTATAGATGCTATCAAATCTTGTGGGGCCAGTCTATACTGGGTTTGTCGTAACTTTAATTGGGCCCCCTCTAGTGGACGATTGGATTAGTGGCCCATGGATTAGGTGAGGTGTGTAGAAGCTGACCCAAATACCTTGAGTTATACTTGGTAAGCGCACCCGATATGCCCTACTATTTCTGCCCTTTTGCTGTCATTGTTAGTCCAAATCAGAAAGTGAATATTAGGCATATTCGAAGCAGGGACGAGCTGAAATGGTACAAAAACTCAAAAAAAAAAAAAAATTATACATAGAAATGGTACGAAGGCTCTGCTTCGACTTTATTAAACTAGATGGTCAATACATTTTTTTTCTGGATTGATTGTATGTTTTCAGAATACCTGTTTCTGTGTTGCCTACTTTACTTAGAAGAGTACTAGCATTGAACCCGTGCTATGCACAGTGTATATCAAATATTGTTTTAGACTATATTTCCTCAAGAATTAGACTTTTTTTTTTGCGGCTTTGTATTCTACTGGAATTAGTTGTAAAATAAATCACACATAACTTATAAGTGAGTAATATGATTGTAGTGGTTATGCGACAATTGCCTCGGCGGGGCTCACTACCCTAAGGCCGCATGTTCGATTTGCCTCAACAACAATTTGTTCTTGGACCCGCCTCACATCAAACATGCGGAAATGGCTGTGGGAAAGGCTGTAGAGATTAGTCTGGTTCATAGTATCATAAGGAAACTTTGCATTACCAAAAAATATATACATTGTCAAACAAAATGCATCAACTTCTAGCGGAAAGTTTCCCTTTAAGAGTCTTTTTTTGCTATGACACCATTAAGAGGCTAACGAACGCAATACTATTTGCATAACTCGTAGACATTTATCGAATTATATTATGTTTACCTATGGCCCTAGCAGTATTTTCTTCTCATGCTTTTGCATAACTCATACTCGTGAAACGTTAAAATATCAAATGAAGATGGGTTCATAGTCATCAGTTATCTAAATTCGTTTTTGAAAGCCACCAAGGTGAGAAGTAGTTATCTAGAAGGTTTATCTTTCGATCCCCATATGATATGTAGAGTGTTTTTTTTTTTTGTTGCCATGATTGATGAAGCATCTTTTGTCAAGTGAAATGCATGTCAATTAATTGTGTGGTCTCTTTAAAAGATGAGCAATGCATAGAGAAAAGTTCAGAAAAGCATATACAGGAAAAAATAAAAAAGATATAGTGTATCCAATATCAACACTATTGCTATGGAACTTACCTATACAATGAAGGGTATTTTTTTTCCAGAAAATGAATGCTTGGACATTCACGCTCATTTGATGGTACACTTGCTGGAAAAACACATACAAATCAGAAGATTGAATATCAAATTTGTACGTTAGTAAATCACAAAAAAATCTAAAAAATTCGTGCAAGGGAAAATTGGAGAGTGATGTCAAGGGTCACCAGTGCTCTTCTCAAAATTTTTAATAATCCAAATAGAATGGGTCCTAAAATTTATGAATTGTTGTATTATCTCTCTAACTTGTGGAGAAATTTTTCAATGCCCCTGGGGCATGGTTGAGCACGAACCTAGACCGCACAAATGTGTGAGGTCAACTCCCAAGTGTGTAGACCCCGCCTAAATGTGTGGTCTAGGTTCGTGCTAGGGAAGGGAATTCTACTAACTTATGAGTTCTCGTTAAAAAGCACAACATGACTCTACCTCTTCTTATCTTACCCAATAGTTTCACTTTAAACAATACAATAATTTTCATAGCACTATGTACGAAAGTATCATTCCTTTGGAAGGAATCTTATTTTTTTATTTACTATACTTGCTTTGGATCCTTAAATTCTTTTCCTGGCTTCGTCTTTGTACACATCAAAGGGAATCCATAATGAAATGAAAAGAAAAAAATGCATCCAATAATTGATACTGTATTATAATTTACACCCAATGAAGACTAAATTGGCACGATTCTAATATGTATAGATTAAGCTAAGCATGAATTTATGCATTTGGTCCATAAAAAATTATAATTCCCTTTTGTGTGTATTAAGATGAAGCCATTAATATACATACATTCAGTGTATGAAAGATTTCAGCTCCATGAGGATGCTCAAAATGTGGAAAATAACCCACCAAAATGGTAAGCATTCATAGAAGTGCCCTTAACAAGCTATGGAGACTTGAGCCGTCCGGAGCTGAGTGGCATGTGATCCTCACCATTGACTCCTTTTCTGGCTCAATTCACCTCCTGTTCAGGTGAATTTGTGTCGTTATTTCTTGGGCATTGTTTCTAGGACGAGACGAAACGAAACTCTCAGGATATTTCTTGTTCATGTGAACTTTTGTCGTCGAAGGTCATGTGAACTGTTTGTCATCGAAGGACCTGCCATGTTTCGTTTCTTGGTTGGCGAAAACATTTTAGAAGCTTATTCTCTATTCTCTTTTTACTTATGTTACGCAGGACCGGACATGAATGTTTGAATGATATACTGAGTTTGGAGCAATGCAGATCTGGTTATGAATTGAGGATCATCTCATCTGGAGAAACTGAACGTATGGACTTCTGGGGTGCATTTATTTATTTATTTATTTTCACCTTCTTATAAGTTTATTGTTTCTCATACTTATCCCAATTTGTTGCGCCTATTTCCTTTTTGGAACTTTTCAAAAAATTGTTTATATTTCATAATCTATAATTTTTTTTAAAATTTCAAAATATTTGATATAAAAAATTAATTGAGATCTATCAAACAAGATCCATATTGACTATAAAAAACATTATAGATTGAAAGATATAAACGATTTTTTGAGACGTCCAAAAAAGAAAATAGACACAACAAATTAGGCCGAAGAGAGTAGTGGATTCTCATTTCTTACTATGAACTGGCAATCTGTATCTCGTACTTGGCCATGATTGTTGTCGTTTGCTCCTTGTACCAATATGAATTGGCTCCATCACTGGTTGAGTAGTCCAAACTGTTACCGGTATAAGTAGGGGGATTGAGCGAAATAGATTTAAGATTTCTCATACTGTGGTTTCCGTCTGTAATCAAATGGAAAATAAAAAGCATACACATCTCACCTTATATGTACGTGACATTTTTGTAGGAAAAACAGTAGTGAAAAATAAACAATATTCATAAATTGTTTAGGAAACAAAATCGGAAACCGAGGCCTATGTATCACACAGTGCCCTTAAGACAAATTCGCCTCCTCACAAGTGGTGCTGGAGGTTATATCAGTGTTTGTCTCCCAGGGTAACTCGGTCAACTCAGTCACAGTAGCACCGTCTGTGACTACTTGTCGAACTGAAGAAGTGTTTGTACTCTCTCCAGGGCCTAGGGCACCACAAAAAAGGCCAATTTTTGGGACACCCCACCATTTTATACCTATGGGCTTGACTAAAACACTTTTTGGACCAAAATAAAAGAAAAAAATCCATTAGGAGTGACAAAAGAGCCCAACATTGTGGCCCAATGTTTAAAAAAGACCCAAAAATTATTGTGGCCCAAAATTTTAAAAAAGGCCCAAAACTAAAATTAATTTTAAAAAAAATCACAATATAAAAAAGGCCCAAGTATAATTGATACTTTTGCTTCTAAAATTGCAACACTCGTAATATTCAAGTGATACTCATGCGTTATATGTATCTAGAGACTTCGTGTTTTAATTTTTCCGTTATTATGTGATGCTTGTAGAACTTTATATTGTTTTGGTTTTCTCGTATAGTGATTGTTACTCGAAAAATTATTTAGGCGTTGTACTTGAAGGGCACAAATTTTGGGCTAGGCCTAGGGCACCTCAAACCCTTGGGCCGGCCCTGACTCTCTCTCACAGAATGACTCAAAAGAATTCAGAAGAAGAAGAATGACATAAACTCTTTCTGGCGTGTTTAGAAAAAGAAGTAACTCCCTTTAATGGAGGAACTCTGAAAACAAAGTTCAAAACATACGGGAGACAAAATTGAATTGGAGGAGGACCTATCCACCACATTTTACCAGCCAATTCAAAGCAATCATACAATGCTCTGCTGGTGGGAATTCAATTTATACGTATAATTGAGTTCAAGGTTTTTGGGCTTAACAAGCTTAAACATGGAAGCCTTAAAAATTAATTGTGCTTCAAAATTTAGGCCCAATAGGGCTAAGGCCAATGAGAATACAAGTTTATTATATAGGAATTTTGAGCCCGTAGCCCACAATAATTCCGAACTAATACAGACCAGGCCATGGACCACAGACCTCGAACCACAGGTCGTGGGCCCATGAATCCTGAGTCCCAGCCCCTGGCCCAGACTTTGTCTCCGTGTGCCGCGATGGCGAGCATGCGCGCATCATTCCTTTAATAAACTTGGTTTTTCCAATTCCCCTAATGAGACAATTCTCATTCATCTTTTAGATGGATTTTATTCATATTTAGGCGCACCAAAATAATCGAATAATTTATCCATTTTCCAACAATGTTGTTCTCGACCTTGTTCACTCTTTTATACCCACACAATCAAAGAGGCCCTTCAGTACTTTGGCATAGCACATACCTGAATTGGTTTTGCAACCAAGGCTAGGTTTCCGCTATTTACTAGATGGTATTTTTGGTATTTTAGTCACTTGCTTTTGTACTATTGAAGACAAGTTATTTCTCCTAACTAAATGGATTCTGTTTCACAAAATTAACTTATTCTCAAGATTGACTTATTGCGCTGTATGTGATAAGTCATTCTCTCACAATACATGTGAAACACCTGCTATATGAGTACTTTTTAGAGAAAATGAGTTGTCTTTTGTCACTAGAGTGAAAACAAAAAATTTAATGGAAAGTCGGCCTAAATTGCTAGCTTTTAGATCTTTGGGGGGAATTTGGCTAAAGAATCCGTTTTGGATGATTTGTTTGTTTTTATTCAATTTTGTTGTGAAATATGACTTGTTTTGGTTGGAGGAATCTTAAAAATAAAAAATTATGTTTAGATCTGATTTCTTTTACTAAAGACAAATGATCCAATAATCCACTATTTTTGTCTTTATTCAAACAAATATAAATTTTGAACAAAATTTCTTATTTTTTGGATTCCTTTCATCAATACGAACCAATTATCCACAAAACACTGACGAAATCTTTTTTAGTAAAGAAAAAAAAATCTAGATCAACTATTTTGCCAAAACACCCTAGACTGTAACGTAAGTCAAGAGATGCCTAAAAGTCAAATTGCAGCTAGGGGTCAAGTCAAGAAGTGTGTTCTTGGAAGTCAAAATACAGTTGAGGGGGCAATTAACATATGCTGTGAAAGGTTTCCCGGAATTTGCTTCTAACAACGTGAACCACACAATCTTTATTCGAGTTGAATTCCGATATCACACGAGTAGCAATTGCGACGGCTCAAAAATTTGTGCTGCTGTTCCTAAATGTCGTTCGCAATTCTATTAAGACGCCAAGAGTTAGCGGTTACTTAAAATGAAATCCTGTGTCTAAAATAAAATTTGCTTTTATGTTTCAGTTCGCTTCATCAACTGACTTTCGGAAGCCAGGGTTTAATTATTGCCTATCACTATGGTCCGAACGGCTCATTTTGCAAGAATTGTATTCATTGAGCATATTCTTAGTAATGAAAATTGGATTACATTTAGTTTACAAGTCATTCTCTATGCCTTTCTTGCCTTTATCCCAAAACTAGAAAAAATTTCCAGAAGATCTAGCTTATAATCTAGCATAAAATATAAGTTTATTTGAAAATTTTACTACATTGGCCAAGTCTTGAATATTTGTAGAGACATTGACTAGTAAAGGAAGAACAATAAGGGCTTTTTATTAGAGGACAAATCACAATGGTTTCCCATTTCTTACTATGAACTGGCAATATATATGTGTGGAGTACAAATCCCAGTAGTTTTCCATTTCTTACTATGAACTGGCAATTTGTATCTCGTACTTGGCCATGACTGTTGTCATTTGCTCCTTGTACCAGTATGAATCATTTCCTCCGCTGATTGAATAGTCCGAACTATCACCGGTAGAAGTAGGGAGATTGAGCACATTAATCCCAACAAAATACAAATAATGGAATGGTTTTGGAGGTGGCATGATCTCCACTCCTCCTTCCAACATTTTCACTACAACATTCATTGGTGGCCTAGGCATCGGGGAGTCCTGAACACACCACAATGCAACCATAGCCATTATTTGTGCTCTATCTCTATCCTTCTCTTCCATTCCATTCAAAAGAATCATTGCTGCCAACTCACCTTTCTCCCTCATCCCAAACATGTTTTGGGAACCAATCAAGGCTATCAGTGGACCCCACCTTTGAATTCCTCCTCTTCCCTACTATCTCAAACAAAAGCATGCCGAAGCTATAAACATCGCATTTGTGAGTGATAGGGTAGTTGTTGAGAAGAAACTCAGGAGCCGAATAACCAGGGGTCCCTTTATATCCTTCGGGAGGGTCATGAGTGTTGTCTCCATTGCAAAGCTTTGCAAGGCCGAAATCTGTGACCTTAGGGTTAAAATTGACATCCAATAGCACATTAGCGGGCTTTGTGTCATAGTGAATGATTCTTGGCTGACACCCTTCGTGAAGGTAAGCTATAGCTTTAGCCGTCCCTGTTGCAATTTCAAGTTGCTTATTCCAATCAGTTCCTTGTATATCATTGCTAAACAAGTATTTATCCAACGATCCATTTTCCATGTACTCGAACACTAATGCGCTCTTTAAATGGTCGTAGGAAAAACCGTAAAGCCTCACTAGGTTAATATGGTATGTCCTTCCAATAGTGCTCACCTCTGCCATGAATTGCTCCGCAGCTCTTTTATCTAGTAAGCTCCTTTTGAGGACTTTTACTGCAATCTTGACACCATTCGGCATTTTTCCTTTGTAAACTACTCCAAAGCCTCCCGAACCCAAAACGGTTGAGTAATTAGTAGTGAAACTACATAATTGTTGGGCGGTGAATCTTACCAGTTTTTCCTTCGCCAGGTCTTGGAGGATGCTCTCTATTGTGGGTGCATTGATTTCCCAATGTTGAGCCACTTTTGAGGTCCTTTGTATCGTAGCAATGGCACGTTGCAGTTTTGACACAATCGCCCTTCTAAATTTCCTTGCGGAAAAGCGTACAACCATCATGGCTGCAAGTTGAAAAACAGTCATAGCAGTAGATGAATTAGTACAAATGTAGACATCTCGTCGCATGAATTGCACTTGAAAAAGTCAGATATGAAAACATCGATCAAACAATGTGGTACTGCTAATTTGTTTGGTTGAGTCTCCAAAAGATCTTTTAGTTCCTGTCAGAACTAGTCCTTTTATTTTGAGGCTTAAAAATAACCCTCAACTTTCAGGGGATTTTAAGTTTTCATTTTCACCAGTGTTTCTGTTTTCATTTATTACCTGCCATTGCAATAAGTAAATTTATTTGCCTCTTGCTATTGTGTTTTTTTTTTTATGGGTAATTAATCATTTCTTACGAAAAAACAAACGCTCCAAACAAGTTTACAAACTCAAGTCCTCCTGGAAGGACAAAAAACCCAAAACCAGCATTGATCTTTGCTACGGCAGATATGAAAGCAACAAAAACAGACAAAAACTACAGAAGTCTTCAGCAACCAAGCTATAGAATGAAAAACTAAACAAAGGGAGGCTTAAAGGGTATCCCAGGGACGACCCAATTCCCAAAGATCAGGCATAAATGTAAGTGTACTTGAATACTTTATTACATTGACGAAATCTTAAACAATTGTAAAGACCGTGAACTTCACAGGTAAACGAAGAAATGATCACAGCTCTTATTTGGGGTACAAATTACAATGGCTTTCCATTTCTTAAGATGAACTGGCGATTTCTATCTCATACTTAGCCATGATAGTTGTTGTTTGCTCCTTGTACCAATATGAATTAGTTCCATAGCTGGTCGAAAAGTCTGAACTATTACAAGTAGGTGGATTAAGCACATTAACCCCTACGAAATACAAATAATGGAATGGTTTAGGAGGTGGCATGATCTCCACTCCTCCTTCCAACATTTTCACCACAGCACTCATCGGTGGCCTGGTCTCCGGTGAGTCTTGAACACACCACAATGCTACCATAGCCATTCTCTCTGCTATCTCTCTATCCTTCTCTTCTATTCTAAACAAAAGTGTCATTGTTGCCAATGCACCTTTTCTATTCAGTCTTGAACACACCAAAATCCACACAGATGCAGCAGTAAATGAATGAAAAAATATGGGAGATAAAAACAATGGGATATAACACAAACTAAAGGTCAAGAAAAATGTATAAATTCTAATTAATAACTCTTAACGAAAGTGAAAATATAAACTGCAGTGATCTGAACCGGGCTCTAGCAATACAGTTTCTTGTATAACTTGATATCCGGTGCACTGAATCTACTATGGCCTCGTTCAGTTGTCAAGAAAGTATGGGAAAGGATGAGAAAATCAATTTTCCCATAACTTTTTGGGTGTTCAGTTAGTAAAAAAATAATGGGACCTACAAAAATAATTTTCTCACTAGGACTCACTTTCCCTCAAAATACATATTGCAAAAAGGAAGGAATTATGTGTTGTGAGAAAATTTGCTCCCACCAATTACACTTTCCTGGAAAAATCTTTTATCAAGTGAACACTCACGGGAAAGTAAATTTTCCTTTCTTTTACTTCATTTCACTTTTCTCAAAATTAATTTTTTTGCATAACATTCTTAGCAAATGAATGGAGCCTATATGTCTATATGATAGTCGGCTAAAACACAAGATTTTCATTTCTAGATGGGCTTAAGAATCAAAATGGTCATGCAGGTCCCTATTGTTGGATGTGCCCGGACCTATCAAAGTAACTTTTTAGTCTCTTACTCTTCATGTCGAAATGGGGCTTACTAATGATCCAATGATCATTGGGAAATGATTTTCACACCCCCCCATTTCACAATCCACTCCCTTTTTGTCTTTATCCACATGAATTTATAATATTGCCCTTTTTCAATACACCTTTTTCACACATGCAAGGGTAATATTGTAAATTTATCTGGATAAAGATAAAAAAGGAAATGTGGATTGTAAGAGGGGGTGGGGGTTGTGAAAATCATTTCCGATCATTTTCCAATTCCAAAGGAAAGCTTTAGCATTTTTTTTTTTGTCATTCATCATTCCTAAATCTATTACATGGGGGAATGAGACTCTATCCCGGCCATTTCTGAGATATAGTGTGGGACATGCAAGAGTTCTACCGCATGAGCTAGCAACCACTTGCAAGGAAAGCTTTAGTTGAGTTGTGTGATTACATACCGACAATCAGGCAAGGGTACTCTGCGGAAAAGAACTCTGCTTTCACTACTTAAATGCTGCAGTAACACTAATGGCCTCATTCCTTTATTTTTTCTCCCCTCCTCCTTTACTAAATTCAGAGAGAGAGAGAGAGAGAGAGAGAGAGAGAGAGAGAGATCAGTGGGGGAGGAATTTACAATCTTCTTTTTCTCTTGTGGTTCAAATTTAAGAGGTGGCCATGTTTGGAGGAAGAAAAAATCACTACCAAGTGCCTAAACCCAAAGTGCCTAAAAACCCAAAAATGCCTAAACCCGAAGTGTCTAAATTCAAGTGCCTAAACCCACTATACCCAACTGCAAATAGCTTAAATGCCCTAAAATTGAACTCCAAAATTAACTCTCCAAATAGGATCCTTTGAAGCTATGGAGATGTACTAAGAAAACGAGCAAAATGACGCAGTTTTTGCGACACAACACAGCGCACAACGCCTACCGCACAACACCCACCTCGGATTCACAGCTATTCAACACAAAAAAGAACAATATTTAAATACTTTAGGTCCTACTTATAGTAGCTACAATGCTATCTAGTCTAGCAATTGTGTAGGGAGCTAAGCTTAGGAGCCATCCTTGAGAGCTTGTGTGGGGAGCCCATTGAAGACTAAAATGAAACAAATTGTTTGCTTAATCCTATAGGAGTCTCACTTGTGAGCCAAATTAAGATTCTACTGTGGATGCCCTAAATGAGTAAGAAGAGACAGTCACCTTATAGTTAGTTAAAATTGCTTAGTGTAAATGGTATTATTATTGGGCCGCCATATAACAAGGATGATACAGACCGAGGGCCCAAACATTAAATGTAACAAGGCCAATTTCTCAAGAATTTGGGTTAGACCATCATGCGAGCCTAACAGAATTGTACAAAGATGAAACAAATCGGCACGAACTGGCATCCCAGCCAAGATGGCACTGACCCGGACGAGTCACCTGAGCCGGTTAAACCCGAAGTGACTCGCGAGGAATGCGGGAGGCAGTTCGCATCTTACATCATGATTGATGTCATCTGAGATGGTTACCACTCGTGATTGACTTGTGACGAGCCATGTGCATGTAAGAACCTTCCCTACGCCATCATGATGATAGCCGAGCCGTTATGACGCGTGTCAAACGGTGATTGGAGGCATGCACATGCCACGATAATAGACTTAGCTCATGACGTGTTGTGACGTCATCAAGACAATTAGATCTCATTGCTACAGAGGAAAAGAGCCAACTTAGGAAGGTCATTTGCAGCTAGTCACCACAGTATTTTTCTCTATTTTCACTAATCATTTTGTTAGCACACTCCAACAATGCCAGCTCTAAACCCTAAGGGGTGCAAAGTGGTCTTACCTTGGGATTTACGGGTTCCATTTAAGATCTCAGATTCGATTTCCCTTCCTAGCAAGCTCTTGGGTCCACTAGGGTTATGCTCGGTCATTACATTCAGGGCCTTGGAGTAGTCAATGTGTGCACAAGTTGGTCCGGACATCCCGTTAAAAAAAAATGCTAACTTTTCATTTAATCTTATTCTAAAAATATACTGTATACTCGGACCCAGGGATTTGGGAATTGGGCCGAAGCTTGTGGGAATTAAAGTGATTTTATTGTACGGACCCGCAAAAGACCCTAAGGCTAAGTTTTCCGTTTAATTTGAGTTCCTAAAATCATGGTTGATTTTAGTAAACAAGTTCACCAGGTGCTAAAATCATGGTCTCTTGATTTTAGCACAGGGTGAACTCATTTGCTAAAATCATGGTTGAGTTGCTAAAATCAAACAAAAACTCAGCCTAAAGGGATTTCTTCAATGGATTTAATCAAAATTTGATAAAATCAAGTCCTTAATTTTATCCATTGGTGAAGAGAGCTGATAAAATCTATAGATTTTTGCATTAAAAAATCTCTTAAATCTACAGATTTTATCAACTCTCCTCACTAATGGATAAAATCCAGGGCTTGATTTTATCAAATTTTTGATAAAATCCATTGGAGAGCTCCCTTAGGGGGTGTTCCAGTAACAAAAAAATTGTTTTTTCTAAACATCGAGACAGGTCATTCTCTCACAACACATCACATAAAAAACTGTGAAAAACTTGTTTTTTAAAAAAAAACTGGTTAGTGGAAAACCCCTAAATAGGGAGAAGTGTGTTTACTTAACAATAAATGCAATAATTTATAACCTTTGGACTGCAGCAAAACAAGCATCACTTGGTACCTGCTTTAGGATTTAGGAAGTGGTAGATATTGGCACATGTAGGGTCGGTATTCTCCCTTTCTTCATGTTATCCCCCTTCATGTTACCATCCGATCAACTTCATTCTTACTAGAAATTCAAGACAAGAATTTTCAGATTTAAAACTATTCAAGACAAGAATTTTCAGATTTAAGAAAACTAAAACAAAGAGAATGTTACCCGTGGAGAACATCATGTTTCACTACCTAGAAATAAATAAAAAATATTCTTAAGTAGAAACAATTATGAAGCATACCTGAATTGTCCTCTTCAGAAATCATCTTATCCTCCAGCTCTTCTGCAGCCTCAATCATGCCTTGTTTTTTGTACGCTTGCATCAACATAGCTAAAGTGATTTTGTCCATTTTACAATTTCTCTTTTTCATCGCCAATAATAACTCACCCATCCTTTTAATCTCACCAGCCTGACCATAGGCACTGAGGATGCAATTGAAAATTTTCGTATCAAGAACTACATCAGAGTTCTCTACTTGCCTCATGACTGAATCAATTCTATGCAAGAGCCCAGCTTTGCTGTATGCACTAACAAGGGTGCAGTAAGTAACAGCGGTGGGCTTCATTCCTTGATGCTTCATTTTCAGAAAGAATTCTTCCATCTTCTCAATACTTCCAGACTTCCCAAACACCTCAATAACTATATTAAAACTGACAACTGTTGGGGAGAAGAATCTTTTTGTCATAAACTCCAAAACAGAACCCATCTTCTCGTACATGCCAGCCTTACCATATGATTTAATCAGAATGTTAAATGTCTTTGTCAGGTCTTATTCCCATTATCTGAAATTCATCAGACCACTTTTCCATTTCCTCAATCTTCCCACAATACCCATATGCTCCAATGAAAGAATTTAGGGTGCAAACATCCGGATTGCATGCGTTACTTTCAATCATGTCCATCAACGAGTTCTCCATTAGTTCAAACAGTTTGGCCTTACCATATCCATCAATTATAGTGATGTAGGTAACTGTAGTGCATTCAACTCCAAAGTATGACATCTCAGCGAGTAAGCCTTTGACTAAATCAAAACTACGGAATTTCATTCAACAGTTGATAAGAATGGAATAGGTATATATATCTGGTTTGCAATCAGAGACTGACTTCATAAGATCAAGAGTGTGAAATGCCTCATCAAGGAGACCACTGAGGCCATATGCACTCACAAGTGCAGTGTAGACATCCACAGTGGGTTGGATCCCATCAGACCTTATAAGCTCAAAAAGCAAGCTTGCTTGTTTTGGTTGCCTGCACTTGCCGAGCATCACCAACAGCTTTGTGTATGTTTGGCATCTCGGCTCGTACCAATGTTGCTTACGAAGAAGACCGAAGATCTATAAAATGGATGACCGTATTTGTTTCAAGAAAATGATGGAATCATGAAGAGCTCATTAAGTACTTACAGGATGTATCAAATCAACTTGTCATGAGTGATAGCTATGAAACGAAATTTTGCAAAGAATCAATTTCTTATCATAAATTTACTTCTAAATATTCATACGAAACAAACTCAAGGGAAACAAATTTGTCATCAAAAATTTGGAAGTCCTGTAATTAATCACAACAGAAGCAGCAATACAGAAAGACTGAAGCTCACTGTCCATATCCTTAACAAAGCCCTCATTTTTCCGAGGGGGCCCACAAAAATTCAGCTCCATCGGATGGTTAGAAGTGCTCGAACCAAAATTCCACTGTTTCAAGCAAAAATCTTTTGATTGAAACGGTATCCGATTGAGCTGAAATTTTGTAGGACCTTTTATTTTACTCATTTAAATAAGATCAACAGTTCAGAACATCAAAGTGGGGCCCCGAAGAGTGATGTGTTTTTTTAAGTGTGTGGAGAACCGGCCCCTATATATATATATATATATATATATATTTCATCTCTACATGCAATGCAGGATTGCACTTGAGGGAGGGCATTGGATGGGTTGATATAAAATGTTGGCTTGATTTCAAGTCATAATCTTCTGGAACAACCCAAATCTAGCAGTAGCTAGCTTCCCTGGCTGTGCAACAGTCCTCCTTTCAATAGGAGATCAAAACCTAAAGAGAAAATTTTTCTTTTATCCCCTAAACTATTCACATTTTTTTCTATGTAGTCCTTAAACTATAAAACGCTTATATATCATCCCTTAACTATTCTATTTCTTCCTATCTGGTCCAATTGGCAATTTGCCGTCTATATGTGGACGGAAAAACAAACAACAACCAATATATTACCCAAATGGAGGGTAAATATGGCACTTCACCTCACAAGGATATTGGCGCCAACCCTAAACCTTTTCTCCCCAAAATCTGCAACCACCAGCTAGTATATTACGCATTATGGGGGGAAAAACTGAGTAACACCAGCTCTCTCTCTCTCTCTCTCTCTCTCTCTCTCTCTCTCTCCAGTAAACTACATGGCATCCTCTTCCTCTGGAACTCCTCATCATGAGTATCCGACCTGCTTTTGTGGGGATCCATCCCCCATTCGTAGGTCAAAGACTGTAACAAATGCAGGAAGAAGATTTTTAGGGTGTGCCAATTATGAGGTAAACAAAAAAGTCCCTGATTTTTTCTCTACCAACAGCTTTTTTTTTTTCTAATGTATTTCTTCTTAATCTTTGTCAGACAAAAAAAAAATGCAAGTACTTTTATTGGGTTGATCCAGCCTCTAGAGAAAAGGAATTGGAGGCAAGGAATGCTTTGCTAGAGAAGATGTGTGAGGACTTGGAAAAAAAAAAACCAAGAAGCAAAGAGAAGAAGCAGCTGAAGAAGAAGTTGAAAGCTGTAGAGGCAAAAGTGATTTCCTTGAAAATATGGTGTTTTATTGCGGTTCTTGCATGCATGATTGTATTGTTGACAAGAAACAATGGTAGTTGCGCTGGAAATGTCAAGTTCAAGAATCTACCATGAATGAGTCTATATGTAATGGTTTATTGTGCAATGAATGATTCTTTAGGGCATTCATCCACCGGAGGTACTTGTTTCCAATTTGGACAATATTGATATCTGCAAAACATATTTGTCATTTCAATTTCATTTATATTTTAACCCTTCATAATTTGAAGTTGATTTAATAAATCCAATTTCTGGAAAGCACTTGATGGCTTCCCCATTCTTATTACTCCTCTCTTCTTTTACCACCCTTATAAAATTCCACTATTCCTCAAAACAAAATTCAAATTGGCCATAGCTCATTCGACTCAAGCTGTTTGCAAACTATTAAGGTTCATGAAAAAGTGCGTCCTCGACCTCAAGCCTAGGCCAGCTCGGCTCAAACTCGGCTCCTCAAATTTAAATTTTCATTGGTCTGGAACTTGGGTTCTCTAAAAACTTAACAAGCAAACCAAACCCGCATAAAACAACTCGAAAACACAAACCCACGTACCTTGAGAGCAGTCATCCACCGATTTTCCGGTATCGCCTCGTCCAGAGCGTCCAAAACCGCTTTCGGCCACAGCCTTTTATGCTTGTTCGAGTGTGCTTTCCTCTCAATGGCATTTGTCGCCGCCTCCGTTCTCAGAATATGAGACAGGTCCTCGTTGGGTTGCTTCTGGAGACCTCGAGATGGGATTTGTCTCTTTGCTGCTTTGATTGGAAACAGTGGTGGGGTTGATGGTTTTTTTGGGTGGTTGAGGAATTTCGTCAAACGGTGGTGGGGGGTAAGGAGATAAAGTTTCACCGTCGACGTCTTTCTATGGGAAACACGAGAAGTAAAACCGGTTACAACTCTGATTATGGTTTTGATTCAGTATATACAAACCTATTTTAAGAAATGTAAATTCATTCCGATCAAGTACTAATTTATTTTCAAATAATATGAAAATTTTACATCATTTGTATTTTTCTGCGTTCTATAATATGAATGTCTTAGATTATTAGAATATAACACAAGATAGATAGAAAACTTACTTAGAAACCCCTATAGTTGTTAATATCAAAGGTGATATGATTCAATGTATCTAAATTAATTTTAAGAACTAGAAATTCATTTAGATTTAGTATTAATATTTATTTTATTTACGAAATATTTATAAATTATATGTGTTATAATAATTTCTACAAGAAGAATGTCTTGGATCATTAAATTATGATCGATATGGGTAGAAATCGTCGATGTAGTACCCAGGGGTTCTTGGAATTAAAACGACGTCATTTTGAGTACATAACATAGGTTCAACCTATGTCATGACGTGGAAAATAATTTTTTTTTTATCAACTGGAAAATAATTTTTACCAAAGCAAAATTTAAGAATTCGAAATCCTCACCATTTTCGTTCATTCTGTACCGAGAAAGGGAGAGCGATGACTGCCACCGCGAAACCCACCACCGCCGTCAGAGATGACCGCCATCGCGAAACCCACCACCGGCAGCGCCTCCCGCCTCCCTCTCCACCTCCACCTCCGGCAACGAACACACCATCGCCGAGAACGCGGCGAATCAGACGAGCACGAACGCTGCATAGGTCTCTCTCTCTCTCTGCTTGTTTCAACTAGGGTTCCAATGTCCGAAAAATTATGTGCAACATATTGTGGGTATTGGTTGCTGTACCCTACAAGATAGCTCAGTTTCATTGGTTTGTTTCCGAAGACATAGTCAGCCTAGAAAAGAATAGAGCTTAGTTCTTTTCGTGTCTACACTGTTCACCCTGAAATCAATGTTTCTGCCCAGGCCCAGCCCTGCACTCTTTGCTTTCAGTTTTAACTGATTGAGGATAGTAGTCAATGAATTTGAGTTTGCTTTGTGTGTTTTAAAACATGGTATCTGTTAGCAAAATCCGTTTGCCTCGTCTTTACATCAGTAGAAGTTATGCAATGAATCGTCTTGTTTGTTTAGAGTCTTTAGACTCATATCCCATTGTATCTCTTGCGTCGATAATTACTAACAAAATGTTTTTATTTTCGGCTGCTCATTCCATTTGTCCTATCTTTTCTCGCCATTTGCATCTCATGACTAAGTTATTGAAGCCTATGGACCTTCGAACTCAGACCCAATTTGACACAAGTCCCAAAATCACTTCCAATGCAGTCCAACACAGATACTTACACCATGCATTTTATCATTCTTCCTTGAGGGTTGCGTCGCGATCTTTAAGGCCAAGAGTGAATAGGAGATTAAAACCTCCATCGAAGCATGTTCTCAATGAAGCCCAATTTAGGCATGCCGTATCCCAACTTTCACCAAGATTCACTGTTGAAGAACTCTGCCATGTCATTACTCTAGAAGAAGATCCCGTTGTGTGCTTGGAGCTGTTTAATTGGGCTTCACAACAGCCTAGATTTAGGCATGATGTTTCCACCTACCACATTACAATTAAAAAGCTTGGGGTGGCAGAATTGTACCAAGAGATGGACGAGGTTGTGAACAAAGTGCTTGATGTTTCTCACATTGGTTCGGAGGCCTTGTTTAATACGATAATTTACTTCTTCACAGAAGATCGTAAATTAACCAAGGCTGTCAACACATACAAGCACATTAGAAATAGCAGGAATGTGGAATGTAAGCCTACGATACGAACCTACAATCTTCTGTGTTCTGCACTTCTTAGTCAGGGACGTAACTCTTACATAAACCACATGTATATGGATACCAATAGATGCCTCTTCAAGCAAATGGTGAATGATGGTATTGAACCTGATATTTTCTCATTGAATTTCATGATAAAAGGATATGTCCTTTCACTTCATGTAAATGATGCCCTCAGAATATTTCATCAAATGGGCGTGGTTTATAAATGTTTGCCAAACTCGTATTCGTTTGATTATTTAATACATGGGTTGTGTGCACAAGGGAGGACACAGAATGCTAGGGATTTCTATAATGAAATGAAGAAGAAAGGGTTTGTTCCAAGCAGTAAATCATATAACTCTCTTGTGAACTCTTTGGCTCTTGTTGGAGAAGCTGACGAGGCAATAAACCTTTTGTGGGAGATGAGCAAGTACCAGAGGTCTGCTGATTTGATCACATATCAGACATTGCTTGATGAGATTTGCTGGCATCGAAGGGTTGGAGATGCCAAGTTGTTGTTGATGAAGTTGCAAGAGAAGGAACTTGTAGATAATCATACTTACGGGAAGCTTCTGCATAGACTTAATGACAACCACAGGAACTGAAACAAAATAATTTGTTCAGGGCTTCAGGTACTTCCATAAGAGTTGTTTTCATTCTGTTTATGAGACTATTGTTTGCAATACAAGTAAGGATAATGTTTGCCTAATGGAGATTATCAGATTAACATTGAGAAGTGTGCCCATTTTTTCTTGTCATAGTGGTGGTTGGAAGTTTAACATGTAAAGGTTTTGTTGCAGTCATGGTTGGAGTGCAAGGAGTTATTGATGGGGAGTCCGTTTATGGTCGGTCTGAAGTTTGGCCGTTAAAGGTCACCATTTAGGTACGATACTATAGGTAATAATCTCACTCTAGATTTGTAACCTTTGCTATATATCTGGAATGCCTGTTTTTATGTTTTGTTTTGTTTAAAAGTTTCCTTTAACTGCTTGGTATGCTCTATCAGGGGTTAGTGGTCAAGCCCTGGGATTTAAGAGATTGCTCCCTTCTAACGTCTCATGTTCGAAGCCTTATAGATGCTATCAATTCTTGTGGGGCCAGTCTATACAGGGTTTGTCCCAACTTTAATTGGGCCCCCTCTAGTGGACGATAGGATTAGTGGCCCAGGGATTAGGTGAGGTGTGTAGAAGCTGACCCAAATACCTTGAGTTATATTTGGTAAGCACACCCGATATGCCCTACTATTTCTGCCCTTTTGCTGTCATTGTAAGTCCAAGTCAGAAAGTGAATATTAAGCATATTCGAAGCAGGGACAAGCTGAAATGGTACAAAAACTCAAAAAAAAATTATTCATAGAAATGGTACGATGGCTCTGCTTTGACTTTATTAAACTAGATGGTCAATACATTTTTTTTCTGGATTGATTTTATGTTTTCAGAATACCTGTTTCTGTGTTGCCTACTTTACTTAGAAGAGTACTAGCATTGAACCTGTGCTATGCACGGTGTATATCAAATATTGTTTTAGACTGTAATTCCTCAAGAATTAGACTTGTTTTTTCGGCTTTGTATTCTACTTGAATTAGTTGTAAAATAAATCACACATAACTTATAAGTGAGAAATATGATTGTAGTGGTTAAGCGACTTGCCTCAGCGGGGCTCACTACCCCAAGGCCGCATGTTCGATTTGCCTCAACAACAATTTGTTCTTAGACCCACCTCACCTCAAACACGCGGAAATGGCTGTGGGAAAGGCTGTAGAGATTAGTCCGGTTCATAGAATCATAAGGAAACTTTCCATTACCAAAAAATATATATATTGTCAAACAAAATGCATCAACTTCTAGCGGAAAATTTCCCTTTAAGAGTCTTTTTTTGCTATGACACCATTAAGATGCTAATGAACGCAATACTATTTGCATAACTCTTAGACATTTATCGAATTATATTATGTTTACCTATGGCCCTAGCAGTATTTTCTTCTCATGCTTTTGCATAACTCATACTCGTGAAACATTAAAATATCAAATGAAGATGGGTTCATAGTCATCAGTTAGCTAAATTTGTTTGTGAAAGCCACCAAGGTGAGAAGTAGTTATCTAGAAGGTTTATCTTTCGATCCCCATATGATATGTAGAGTGCTTTTTTTTTTTTTGTTGCCATGTTTGAGGAAGCATCTTTTGTCAAGTGAAATGCATGTCAATTAATTGTGTGGTCTCTTTAAAAGATGAGCAATGAATAGAGAAAAGTTCAGAAAAGCATATACAGGAAAAAATAAAAAAGATATAGTGTATCCAATATCAACACTATTGCTATGGAACTTACCTATACAATGAAGGGTATTTTTTTCCAGAAAATGAATGCTTGGACATTCATGCTCATTTGATGGTACACTTGCTGGAAAAACACATACAAATCAGAAGATTGAATATCAAATTTGTACGTTAGTAAATCACAAAAAAATCTAAAAAATTCGTGCAAGGGAAAATTGGAGAGTGATGTCAAGGGTCACCAGTGCTCTTCTCAAAAATTTTAATAATCCAAATAGAATGGGTCCTAAAATTTATGAATTGTTGTATTATCTCTCTAACTTATGGAGAAATTTTTCAATGCCCCGGGGCCTGGTTTGAGCACGAACCTAGACCGCACAAATGTGTGAGGTCAACTCCCAAGTGTGTAGACCCCGCCTAAATGTGTGGTCTAGGTTCGTGCTAGGCAAGGAAATTCTACTAACTTATGAGTTCTCGTTAAAGAGCACGACATGACTCTACTTCTTCTTATCTTACCCAATAGTTTCACTTTAAACAATACAATAATTTTCAAAAATCTTGGGTTTAACATACAGAAGCGCTCGCAGCTTTATCGCAGTGCTCCGCCACTCTAGCATCCTGTCTTGTCAAAAGAATGCAGTAACCCTCTGTCCTCACCAGAGGCTCACTCCTCCAAATGATCTCACACACCATCTGCGATGAGGCTGACTCCTTCTCTAACACTGCATCCCCCATCGAGTACCTCCGCACCCCAAAACTGGGATGCACCTCTCGTGAATCCGGGATGTGAACAAATCCTGCTAGATATCTGTGGCTCAAACTGATCTACCACTCTGACAGGCGCCTGTGTCATTCCCAAACAAGCATATCCGCACCCAACCGGGCACACTACTCGAATGAATGTATCCCTGCAAGCTATATTTTCCGTGGTTGATCATAATCCTGCACCCCCCATCCGAAGTGCTCGCATTGAGGCATCTAAAACCCAAATGCTCATGCCCAATCACAGGACATAATCCATGACTCCATCTCTCCATACTACATGAGCTCATAACTAGAAAGATAATCCGCCACAAAAACACAGAAGAAAGAAAATACCAGTATGCATCATCTGATCTCCATTTCAATCCCTCTGTTTGGAGCTCCCGTGAACATATCTTGAACAACCAATTGCATCCCCATTGCTAGCTAGCTTTTTGCACACTCCTGATTCGACTCCCAGCACATCCAGTACCATCCCGGTTGCGACACCTCGGTACAATCTAACGCTTATCCTGTGTGCATCCGCAATGGTTGTCATCCCTCGCCACGCCTCAACACCCATCTTTGCTCGACCATGCCTCACATCGCTCCCAATGCTTTCGCGACTCCCACAAGCACGTATGGTGGCACATCATCCAATCAATACATTTCGAATCACAAAGCGCAAATCGATGGTAGGTCTTCAACCGATTGAACGGGATCGCCTCCGACATTTGTTGACCAACTCGACATCACTCTCTAGTAAGCGCCTGTGTCATTACCAAACAAGTGTATCCGCACCCACCAAACAGAGATGCAACACCTGAGAGAATGTATCCCTATTCACTAGCTTCTCAGACTGATCACCATGACTTAAACGCCGTGGATCCGCAATCATCCGATTGCCCCGTTCAACCTCCGATCTCTGCAAAGTCTGTCCAATACTCCTAATGTGTAGCTATCCAACTCCGCTCGCTTCTTTGTCACCAATCTGTCACCTATCCGCCACTCTTGCCACTCTCCTAGTCTTCTCGCCACTCTCTGTCAGCTATCCCGGGTCTCATCCTATCCCTTGGTCAATCCATGTTCCATCCTCGGCCTTCCTAGCACCCCTGGACTCCCATCGGATCTCCCAAAAATATCGCTCCAGCAAGCGCCTGTTGTCACTAACCAGATGAGCCTCCATGCACTCCTAAACAAGCGTGCAATTACCCGAAAGAGTGTATCCCTGCTTGCCAAACGCGACTGATCATCCCTGGTCTGCCTCTGACTCAACAACATCCCATCCGACTGACCTGACCACATCTGATCTTCCTCAATCTCTCAGGATATGTTTAGGACTGCAAAATTCGACTCGAATCACTCAAATCCAAGCCCACCAGTGACTCCGGAACTGTCCAATTAGCTAGGAATAGCCTCCTCACAACCCAAAACGTCTCCGAATGTCTACATCCGGCCCCATCCAGCAACAAAACCTACTTCCAAGCCTCTTCACAAAAAACAGAGCACGTGGTTGGATCCGAAAAAAAAAACCAAGTCAAGAACCGGTCTGAACCGGCCATGAACCGGTCAAAATCGCACTGAACCGGCCAAAAAATATAATCTAGTTTGTTTCCGGACCGTTATCCGGTCTGAATCCGGTTTGCCTTTCCACTGAGCCGCCGGTCTGAACCGGATTGACCCCTTTAAACGTCGGTCTGACCCCTTTGACCTGACCTCTGATCCCTTTGACCCTAACCTTGACCACTCTGACCACTTTGACCCTGAACACTGAACCTTATGACCCTTTTGCTGACGTGGCATTGACCTGTTGACGTGGCACCCCCGTGGCATTCGACGTGTCACCACGTGGATCTGACTGGTTGCCACGTGGTCATCTCCAACCTTGGACTGCACATGAAACGCACGCGCGCGACAGATCTAACGCGCCTCTATTTAGGCCGCGCGTGCGGGCGCGTCCGGCCTCCTCTGGCATCGGGGCTTCCTCCACCGTGATCGTCTCTCCAAGGGTAACACAACCCCGTTCTTAAATCTTACATTTAATCACGTTTTCTGATAACCCCATCAAGTCTGCCACTCGCCTCTGCCCACCTCTGCTCAGACCACCCGTGGGACCCTCTCTGGTGACAAAAACTGACTCCGAGCATTCCGTTGGACTCGTCTCTGAGAGTAGCACCTTTCCCTCTGATCAAAAACAAGTTTCGTCACTTGTTTTGTCCGACCAAAGCTTCAAACGGTGCTTCAATGGCCTCTGAGTGATTTTCTGACTGCTCTGCGCTCTCCGGTGCTTCAACCAAGCTCTGTTACCAGTTGTTAGGATTCCAACAACGCACCACACACAACAAAGCAGTAAAAACAAGAGAAACACAACACACAATATACGTGGTTCGGCCAAATCCGACCTACATCCACGGGGAGGGGGGTTTCACTATAATCCGGAGGAAATCTGTGATCTTGTGTTACACACTCACACTCTCATCTCACAATAATGAAACCTCACCAATTCTCTCGTGTATCTCTCTCTCCGGGAGAGCCACAACCAGCTCCCCTCTCACACTCTCTGCCTCTCTCTCTACATTGTGCTACCACACTTCTAATACACAAGGCTATAATGAGTATTTATAGAGATACAACATAAAACCTTAGCTCACTCCCTCTGGGCCTAAGCCCAATTGGCCCACACGGGGTGGAATCCCAACAGTGGCTAGGTAATAGGAACCCCAACAAAATGCCTTTAGAAATGTGATCAAAGCGTGTAATGGAGTATTTGTCCTACCATGATTGAAATGAAATGGAAGTCTTTGTTTGGATAATGCATTGTAACCTGACTTGGAGACGGGTACTGGATTATAATGGATCAGACTCTCACAATTGGAATTGGGACAACAATTCTGGTATGTTCTCGGTTAAATCCTTCTATGATCGATGGGATAATTCCTATAATAATCACAACTTCATTGGACCTCAATGTAAGTAAATCTGGAAAAATCATTGCCCTTTTAAAGTAGAAGTTTTTGTACAGCAAGCTTTGCAAGACAAAATAGGTATATGCAGTGAGCTTATCAAACGTGGAATTTTTGGTAATGATAGGGCTGATGACTCTGCAGTAGGTTTATGTGTTTTTTGTGGGATAAAAGTAGAATCTGCTCTACATGCCTTGTTACTTTGCAAGGTGGCTTGGAATACTTAGTCTAAAATTATTAATTGGTGGCGAATGACTTGGGTTAGCCCTGGTAATATATATGATCTCATGATTCGGTGGTTTACAAATAGCTTCAAAAACTTAGAGAAAGGATGCCTTGAAGTCAGTTTTTATGCGGTTTTATGGTCGTTATGGTTGGAAAGGAATCAGATAATATTTAAGGAGAAGATGCTTGTTTTTGATAAATTGGTTGAAAACATTCAAACCTGTATTGCCTTTTGGACTAAAGAAAATTTTGTGCAAAAAGAGTACACTGTTGAGGACTTCGAGAGGTGTCTTCAAGGTGTAGAAAACTAAAGGTAGCTAAGGTTGCAGATGATGACTAAATGGACCTGGAAGGATACAACTCCACCTTTTGAGTTGTTGCAGTGAGTGCAAGTTTTGATTTTCTTAATTTCAGCTGGTTTTTGGGCTTTTCTAATTGTATGCTTTCCAGTTTTCCTCTTTAGGAGCTTTGTCTTAGGTTGGCCCCTTGACAATTCTATTTCCTGTATAGCTTTGCTCTCTGTTTTTAAAGTCTTTGGGGCATATGATTGTCGGTTAGGGTGCCAACCTAATTGGGATGCTAGAGGCTGTTGTGATGCCATTTTTCCTTAGTCCTTTTAATCCTTGTATGTTTTCTCCAAAGATTAATAAAATTCTTTTGTTGATAAAAAAAAAAATGACTTGGAGACTTGTGGTAAACCTCATAGAGACACCTTAACCACTTAATTCAAGCCTTCATTTCAAAGAAAGACAACAAGTTTGGGTGATCAATAGGAATGGGGGACACATTCCCACCAACATAAGTCTTGTTGGATCCCTCAGATATATACCCTCCATGGCAGGGGCAGACACAAGATTTAGTATTTGCAGAGTCAAGTATACAGTAAATCCAATATAATACTTAATTAAAAGGTATTTAATATATATATATACGGGGAGAATCCAGTCAAGGATCCCGGAAATCCCGGATTGAAGTGGTTTGAAGCCTTTAAAAGATGTTTTTGCATGATCCGAGCCGTCCAATGTGTTCAAAAGGTGTTTTCCAAGGTTCATGCAATTTTTCAAAAAAAAATATCAGGAAGGGCTTGATCCACGCAATTTTTCGCAAAAACTGCATATTTACAAAATTGCGTGGATCAAGCCCTTCCTAGTATTTTTTTTTGAAGATTTCTCGCGTCATCCTTGGAAAACACCTTTTGAACATATTGGACGGATCGGATCATGGAAATTTGATCTGGAACTATGAGTTCCGAACCGAAGGGTCCCAGACTAGAGAGTTCCTCTCTCTCTCTCTCTCTCTCTCTCTCTCTCTCTCTATATATATATATATATATATATATATATATATATATATATATATATATATATATATATATAGGTTAAGCTTCACATCTGGACTTTTTATCCAATTTTTTTTTTGACAATCCGATCTGTCCAATGTGTTCAAAAGGTGTTTTCAAGAGTCTTCAGAGAAAATCTTCAAAAAACAAAATACCGGGAAGGGCTTGATCCAAGCAGTTTTCACAAAAATATATAAATGCAGTTTTTGCGAAAAATGCTTGGATCAAGCCCTTCCAGGTATTTGTTTTTGAAGATTTTTCGTATGGACCCCTTGAAAACACCTTCTGAACACATTGGACGGATCGGATTTTCCAAAAAAAATTTGCAACACAAAAAACCCCCATTTTTTTCTTGTTTCCAGGAGTGTGGATAAGAAAATTTCCGTATATATATATATATATATGTATATATATATAAGCTTCTCCTCCGGACTTCCATGATCTGAGCAATTTTTTTGACGATCTGAGCCGTTCAATGTGTTCAAAAGCTGTTTTCAAGGGTTTACGCAAGAAATCTCCAAAAAAAAAATACCATGAAGGGTTTGATCCAAGCAGTTTTTTGCAAAACTATAAATATACAATTTTTGCGAGAAAATGCTTATATCAAGCCCTTTTTGGAATTTTTTTTTTGAAAATTTTCCATGTCAACCTTGGAAAACACTTTTTGAACACATTGGACAGCAAAGATTTTCCAAAAACAATTTACAAAACAAAAAAAAAGGAATATTCCTTCAATACGGGAGTCCGGATAGGAAATTCCTCATATATATATATATATACACACACATACACACACACACTCCATATATTAGCAAAAGTGGTATGTCAACCATAACATATCATATCATTTACAACTCGCCCCGATGGTTTTTCATAATTTGAAACCGATTCATGATAGCTTCATTTGAAATGGTAACAAAAATCTCTCGCTCAATGTTCACAACCAATCTATCCTACATCCATGGTCACCCAATTTTGTTACGAAGTCGGTTCTTCACAATTTTTATTGCAGAAAATGCTCTCTCAAAAAAAAAAAAAAGATTAGAGGTGATTCGGAAAAATTATTTAGGCATAGTTATATTTATTTTTTGTTACTTGGGGCGAGATTAGAAAATAATCTATACGGAATGGGGGAAAAATTACCAAAATACCCAAAATTATATATACACGGCAGTAGAAAATTTCGATCAAGCGGGGTCGGTTTGCCACTATGTGGGGCCACCCTTGCTCCATGGTAAAAGACTAGTTTAACTATTCAAAATGCTATGACTGAAATTCATACGAAAAAAAATTGTCAGTCCCCATAATGGGTACCAATCCCAATAATGGGGGACCCAAAAAAGTTGAGTAATGAAAGGAAGGACTAGTCTCAGAAATTTTGAAAAAAAAAAGCCCCAATTTTTTTATTGTTAAAACCAACGATACCAATCATTCACTTTAACAACACATAAAAAACTGTAAAAACCACATATTATATGATTTACAACAAAAAAGGCATAAAAAAAAAAATCGATCTAGGATTCAATATATACCTCGGTTTCTTCGAAATCACTTGGTTGTGTTTCAGTGTTAGAGATTGCAAAGGCAAAGGGGCCGGGAGAGTTGCTAAATTGGGGGGTGACATGAAAAAAATGAGTTACACTTGAATGTAGCATGTGAAGCTATGAGGCTAGCACCCCCTGCTCAAATGGGTTTCAAAGAGGCTTTATCCGACTTCACTTTTGCTGGTTTTACAATCCCTAAAGGGTGGAAGGTAAGGCTTGTTTGTTTTGTTCTACATGTCTTCCTTAAATGGAGTAAGAAGGCATACAAAGGAAATAGAGCACAAAACAGGCTTCAAATACAGGGTCTAGATTCTACCCTTTTTGGCATGGGTCTAAACAAATTCGAGATGACCCTAATGCTTTGAAATTTGAACACCAAAATTTGGAACTTATTCTAGGTAGGTATATTTACTGTTATTAAAATTCTTTTCAATTTGTTGTTCTTGTTGGAATGTTCACTCAACTAACAACGATCCTAACTACTTTCCGAATCCATAGGAATTTGATCCGACTTGGTTTGAAGGAAATGGACCTGCACCATATACATACGTACCTTTCGGCGGAGGGCATCGGATATGTCCTGGGGGAGAGTACACTTGACTCGAGATACTTGTGTTTATCTATAATTTGGTGAAGAAGTTCGAATGGAAGAAATTATTACCGAATGAGAGGATAACTTTTAACCCATCTCCATCTCCTAAAAACGGTCTTCCAATTTGTCTCAAGCCTCACGACACCAGCTAAATCGTGTTGTTGTACTAATTGTGAGAGTTCATTACACTTAGCTTGGGTGTTATTCCATAATTGCTCAATAACTAAATGTATGTTAGAAATTTTCTCATTAGACCTTTGGAAAGTCGTTCAATATCAATCAAAAACTCCGTACTGGATTGATCTCACTATATGTTCTCTTCCCTAGAATTTTAGAATTACCGTTACTTTGCTATTTTGCAAAAACAGAATATCAGTTCTTGGTTCTTTTACGTTTAAATTGTGAAGTGCTTGTAGAATATGTTGAGAATGCTGAAATTCTTCTTCATTGGGAATTTCCAATATTAACTTCAATTCCTATACCAAAAGGAGAAAAATATACAAGGTTTCAACTCGGGACATGTAAAAAGACACTAAGCTAAAAAAACATGAAGAAACTGACCTTGATTGGTGCATCTAAATGCAGGCATCGCGTGTCATGGTAATTGTTTTGACAAACAAGACAAACATCAGCAAAATCATCCTCAGTCATTGAAGAATAAAGCTTTCAATGGTTTTTCGTTTCGAGAATTCTGGTTTTGTTACACAGGAAGCCCGTAACAAACACTTGCACGCGAGATTTTAACAGTTTCCAACTAGAATTTCAGCTTCTTTGTTTTCACCCCTCGTTTCATTTGTGCAAATATAGGCAGGCAACAAATTGAGTTTGACAATGTATCCCAGAATGGTATCCCAGGAGGTGAATTCAAACCTATTGTACACCGAAGTCATAAAATTTCGAGGCGGCGAGAATACGAGGCAAGGCATGTGGATAACAGAGCAAAATCAAACTTGGCTAAACATAAGCCAATAACCAAGAGAACGAGAAATTCTAGATAAATTGTAGAGAGTTTGTAGAGTTGTACCATTTTGAGAGTTTGTAGAGTTATACTTCCTCTGTCCCAATTTGTTTGCTCGCTTTGAGAAACGTGTATTTTTTGTAGATGTTTAAAAATATACTTTTGTATAATATTTTTAAATTTTTTACCGCAAATTAAAGACTCAATGAGCACTTTAATTTGGTATAAAACAAATTAAAAAATAATATAGAGAAATATATTTCGTAGGGGTTTAAAATTGCATGTATTCCTATTGTGAGCAAACAAATTAGGACGGAGGGAGTACCATTTTGGTCCACTGTGAATATTAATTGTTTTTCATGTCAACTAAATGCTAGAAAATGTTTTTCCGGAAAAAAGTTTTTTTTATCACAGCCACATACCATAAATTAAAACCTTTTTTAAAAAAAAATATTTTTCGCCCAAAACAGACGGGCTTTTGTGTGACTTACACACCTCATTCTGACAGCTAATTACACAAAAGCTGTGACTTACACGCCTCATTCTGGCATCCCACTACACAAGCTTCAAAATAATACTAAAAAACTCATGCTAAAATGATTGATAATCTCATCTAATGACGAAACTAACCCCATGTTTTCTCCAGTTTGGTTATTTGGCCCTTACCTTTTTCTACCCAAAAACGTGTCTTTTGTGTCCAAAACAATAAGAACCCCACTTTTTTCCTTAATCCGAAGTCATACAGGAACCGATGAAATCATGAATGTACAAAGTGTGTACAAATCGGCACTGGGGGACTCAGTACAGGGTCTCACAAATGACCGAATCATCCATAACAAATTTTTATGTGATTTTGCAAAAAATCAATTCAATCAGATAAATGTAGGTGTGTTATCCATTTTACAATTTTTTTGTCAATAATTCAAGATTCCTAAATTATGAATAAATTCAAAATTGAAAGATTGGATCAACCTCCAACATTTATCTGATTGAGTTAATTTTTCGCAAGCCAGTCGAAAAATGAATTTGACTTGTGCGGCATAGATCATTTGTATGGGACCCTAGAGTGGATCCTACGTTGTCTTGTAGACTATCAGTACATTCTTGGTCGGCGCCTAGAGTATTATTGTTATTATTTGAATACTTTATCTTTTGAAATGAAAAATAAGGACATTGTTTTTAATATTGATTTAGCAATAGGATAGAACGCACTCCCCTTCTTGGTCTACAAGGGTGTCATCCGCGAATTCGTACTCTCTGCCCCTCTCACTCTAATCATGTGCAATTAATTTTAGTTTCCTATCTCAATCTGATTTTTCCCTAACGTTCATGGTGCCCTAATGTTTCAATTGTTCGACATGGTTATTATCATATTTTTTTTTGTTCGCATTTATGATGCTTTGTACTGTACCTATGCTGTGTCATGACTCATGATTGAATTTTTTCCCCTAAGAGTTTTAAACAGGTATAAAGTTTAGTGACTTTTAATTAGATTCGAAATAGGTTTGTTCGTTGATCTCTTAAGCTTTTATGAAGTTTAGTGAGTTGTCACTAGTTTAAGGAGATGACTAGTTGGTGATTTTTCTCAATTTTCGGTACACAATTAGGACTTTTAAAAATTAGTGAAATGTTACTAATTTTTAGGGTTGCCGGAAGCGGTTAGTCGAAGGTGGATTGGTGGTCAGTTGGAGGTAGGAGTTGTTTACATTTTTTTTTGAATTTCCTGTACGAAATTAGAAGTTTAAAAAATTAGTGACATTTCACTAATTTTTTCGGTCACTGGGAGTGGTCGCTAGATGTGGGTGGTGGTCAATCACAGGTTGGGATTGTTTGTTTTTTTTTTTTATTTTACAAAATTAGAAGTTCTAAAAATTAGAGACATTTCACAAATTTTTTTGGTCGCTAAGAGTTATCGCCGGAGGTGGGGTGGTGTTCGGCCAGAGTTAGGAGTTTTTTTTTTTTAATTTTCTTTATGAAATTAGAAATTTAAAAATTAGTAACATTTCACTAATTATTTTGGTTGCCAGAGGTGGGGTGGTGGTTAGCTAGAGGTAAGACGTTTTTTTTTTTTGAATTCAAAAATTAGTGACATTTCACTTGTTTTACGGAAGGATATTTTAGTAATCACGCATCACCCTTGTCTTTATATTTGACTGCAAAATTTCCTTGTCATTTCTTTTAAAAATGTCTAATTCTTTGCATTTTAATTTTTGCACTTTATGAGAGAATATTGGAGGGACTTATCGCTCTTTTAGAGATTTAGAGACTAAAAGAATGATGAGTCTCTCAAAAAAATATAAAAAGTTGGAGAGGTGGGGAAAAATTATAAAATCACTTGTCATTATGTCGCATTTGGTTTTCAAAAATGGAGATATAGAGATTGATAGAAAATGATGGAAAGACTGGTGCAAGAAAATGTTACAAACTGTAATGACCTAAACAGAGCAAACAACTGCATAACTGACGGCGATGATCAGGGTCCTCAGTGACCGTGGGCGTTTCGACTACTTTGGTTAAGTTGAGGTATGAGTCGTATGACCTTGTTCGTTTCATAGTTTTAATTTTGTTTTGTAATTATTACACTTATTTTTTTCTCTATTTCTCTATACTCATTACATTTTTTTCTAAAACTAAACTAAAAGTACTAAACGAACAAGGCTGATTTAATTTTAGCCTAAAAACAAGCCGTTAACCATATTTCTAAAGAGATTGGGAAACACGGAGGAGGGGAGGCTGCTGTGCAACTAACAAACGGCACCGTTTTGCGCCAATTCAATTGGTTTGTAAAATGCAATTTGGTGGGACCGACCTTCGGATCCCACACAAATTATCCGAACCGTTGAACAATTTAAAAATAATTATTCATGTGGTCTTGAAAAAAAATTAGGCTCGTTGAATATTTTTACGTAATTGATCTAATTTGTTTGATTTTCATTCAGAATTCAGAATCCTACACTTTGAAAGAATCTTTAAGAAAAGTTATACAATTGTAGGTTTGGTAATCCATTGATCTGAACCATATGTATTGTGGGGCATCTTGAGAAGAGCATCCGATAAAAAAATTGACGCAGCGGAATCCACGAGAAACTAGTTGCGTACTAGTTCAAACGAGAATAGGTCTCGAATCCACGAGGTTTTTGAATCCACAAGAAGAAAAAGATATAACTCGGAATTGTATTTGATTAAAAGTTGTCCAATAATAGAGATTACATGCCCTTTTATAGGGAAAACTAGCAAACCCTAGCAAAACTTACCTAAAAATTAAAGTATCCCAAAAATTGGGGAAACTCCCAAAATTGAAAACTAGAAAGAAAAATAAGATATTCCCAATTGGAAACAACGTAAACGGAATTACACGCTAAGAGTAATTCGTAATCTAATTATTACCTAAAATAGCAAAATTACTAAATTGAAGGCCTAAACGAATGAATTTGGCCGAAATCCACCATCAGTCACGATTAGGGTGGTGAGTATTGATCGCAGAGCGATTTTACTTCAGCCCACCAAGTTTGGGCCTATTCCGGGCTTGTCGATAAATTGCCGAATTTGGCAATTTTCAATTAAGAGTTGTTTGGGCCTCTTAGGCTTCGATCGGTCCAACTGATCATAGAATTGGGCCGTTACTTGTTCTGCATCAAAAATTATCCTGTTCGGAAATTGGTAGGTATCAAAAAATTAAAATATGAGTTTTTTTATACCTATTGATGTCCGAACAGGATAATTTTTTAACTGAATTCTCTTTTTAACGAGCCCTACAATACCTATGGTTCAGATTAATGGATTACTAAACGTATAATTGTATAATTTTTCTTGAAGATTCTTTCAAACTGTAGAGTCCTGAATTCTGAATGAAAATCAAATGAATTAGATCAATTACGTAAAAATATCTGACGGACTTGATTTTTTTCAAGACCACTTGAATAATTATTTTCAGTTGCATTTTACAAACCAATTGAATTGGCACAAAACGGTGCCGTTTGTTAGTTGCACAGCAGCTGCTGTGGAATCCTTGCATAGCAGACTCCCCTCCTCCGGGAAACACATCACGTGGGATTGAACTTACGTGCGATCGTTCAAAAATATTTAACATTTCGTGGTCTGAATCGAACACGTGCGATCGTTAACCAACACGGCACACTCCTTTTCATACCTTTTTCTAAGGCACCCAACCGGAAAATTTTGGGGTGCTGGGTGAGTGTCACTGTACGTAAAATATTTTCTTGTGTTTTGTCGTAGGAGTATTAATTAGGAGTAAAATATTTCTACTTCTCTGCTATTCTTGGTCAACATCTCTCTCTCTCTCTACACATATATTTACATATAATTAACACATGAGGTACACGGTGTTGTTTACATCCGAGCTAGCTGTTACTCAGATGAATGACCCAGATGTCATCTCAACTCTTTTGCATCCAAGTAGTTCATTGTCATGCAATACAAGATAAAATTTGGGCCGTTTATCTGAGCAATAGACGGCTCAAATGTGCATAAAAGAGTGTGCTGCACGACCCCTAGAACCCGTCAATATCTGCTCGTATAGCTTTGATTGGGAGCCAAATTGACAAAAAAGAATTAATTAAGTTCTCTTGTACCCGTAATCAATGTGAAAATTTGTTTTCAAGCATCAATCAAACAACATTGGAAAACAAAGACGAAAAACTTTATTTTACTCAAGATTATTTTACTTGGAAAATATTTTACCTCCAAAAATATTTTAAGTCAAACCAAACGGAGTTTAGTGTGTATTTTGGTAATTTAAAAATGTGTTGGACGGTTTGGATTTTAACGAGAAAAAAGAGGGGGGAGAAAGAAGAAGGGTTTAGGAGAAATCTAAGTCGCTCAAAACACTTTTGGAAGCCGAAATACGCACTTAGACACTATCACATGATACCCGCTCGGCACCCAAAAATTTCCTGCACCCCAACCGTCGTTACCAAAAGTTTCTGAAGAAAATGATCCAATGATCTAATGTATTTGCTTGCTTAATTTGTTCACCAAAGCTTTACTAGCTTGTTTTTATTCATTCTTCGTAATCAACTTTATGAAAGCTTGCATAATTTCCTCACCAACAGACATGGATCTCCTCTCCCTCTCCCCATTGCCAAGTTTGCTACTTTGCACATCTCTCACTCTCATCTTTCTCTTCTCCTTCTTCACACTATACAAGCACAAATCCCCTAGGCCGAATCTTCCCCCAGGAAAAACAGGATGGCCTATTATAGGAGAGACCCTACAACTCCTGTTATTATGGCAAAAGGGCCACCCGGAAAACTTCGTTCGCGAAAGAAGGAACAAGTACTCCTCGAATATATTCCAAACCTCGTTGTTTGGCGAAAATATGGTTTTCTTTTGTGGTCCTGCTGCGAACAAGTTCTTGTTTTCCAACGAGAACAAGTTGGTCGCGACATGGTGGCCCAGGACTGTTAATAAACTGCTTCACTCTAACTCTTCTGTCACCAGCACTCCCACCGGGGTGAAGACGAAGTCTGTTAGAGATGTGGTTTCCGGGTTTCTTAAGATGGACGTGTTGCAGAACTATGTATCTACCATGGATTCTATAGCGAGGGAGCATATAGAGAAGGAATGGGAACCGAAGGAGGGAGAAGTGGTGGTTCTCGAGGCCGTGAAGAAGTATACCCTTGAGTTGGCTTGTCAATTGTTGGTGGGAATTAAAGATCAGGAACATTGGGTTGGATTTACTGATAGGTTTGCTGGTGTCTTGGCTGGAATCGCGTCTGTGCCCATAGATTTTCCAGGTAAGCTCACTTTGAATCTAAAACTCACATCCAATGTTCTGAAATCTAGAGTATTGCTACGGAAAAAATGAGGTATGGAAATAAGTGTGAGTTGTTATTCTCCAAAAAATCAGTCTAGAAAACATCCATACTAAGCATATAAGAAGATCTGTAGGTAACAGTTTTATGAAAAAACTTGATAATTGTAGTCCTGCCTATTTAAGGAGCCTCTTGGTTGATGTTAAGGCATCAGAAATCATAATAAGAAAGAGAGAGAATACACGAGTAATTGTAAGGCTATATTGTGAGTGTGATTTGTAATCCTCCTCAAATATACTGTGTTGTGTGTTTGGTTTCTAGTACAATTGTCTCACTAGCTGTGTCATTGCCCCAAGCGCAAAGATGGTTTCTTGTACAATTGCACTACAATTGGTATAAGAGCGTGTAGTGAGGTGCCAAAACATAAAATCTAGTTTTTTACTTTTTCATCTCTGTTCGTGTTTCTGATTGAAAATTGCAGTCTTGCCAAACAGCTTGAATTTTATTTTAAGCACAGATTTGAGTACCTCACATGTCGACCTTAGTACGCATGTCAGATCCACGCGCAGCGCGTGTCTCATGTGCTGACCAGAGGCGGAAGAAGGCTAACATTAGCTCATACAACGTCGTTCAAGCCACGTGAGAGCCACATCAGCATAGGTGCTGACCTGTCATTGCCACATCATCGACACTTGGCAGCAACATCAGAATCAATGCTGACCTGTCAGTGCCGTGGCATCATCTTTGTCCCATTATGTTTACTGTGTTGACCGCTATTTAAGCCGTTGGGTATCAGACTGTTCACCCGAGTGGTATCGGTTTAGCCTTGTATAGTCTTACTTCGCTACTGAATTCTGACCGGTTCAGGCGGAAACTTACTGAAACTTGACCGGTTCATACTGGTTGCCGACAGTTCTGGATCCAACCCCATGTTCTTTTTTCTACGATTCGAATCCGAAGTTGTTGCAGAACAGTGTATTTTTTTTGTTCGAAAACCTTGTTTTCGCCGTTTTCAAGCATCAGAAATCAACTTTGGTGAGTGTAACGGCATCCCATGGCCGAAATACAAGAAGAGCTTGTCAGAGACACTTCCACATCTTCTCTTCTGGGTGAGAGAATGTCATGGATGGAATTTTACTTCCTGGGTTTGTGGGGAGTAGATTTTGTTTTGTAATGGCCATTATTGGATTGGAATCCTTATAAAGTGATCTAAGGCCAATTTTGTTCATAGATTTTTAGGAGGGAATTTTACCGCCAAGCAATTTCGTACGTTCTTTGTCATGTCTAAATTTTTTTTTTTTTGGAAAGAAGTTTAGGTGGGAGTGCAAGTTAAAATCTATTTAGATAACTATCGATATAAGATTAATATAAGTTATTGTTGGAATATTTTAATAAAAATAAAATGAAATACTTATTACCTATCATTACTTTTCCGTTACAATATAATTATTTGATTGTTGTAACTATTTAATAAAAATAAAAAGATTATTACTTAATGTCATTATTTTACCGTTACAAAACTTATTGTATATAAATATCTTTTATGTTACAAAAGTTAATAATGGATATATTATTATATTTTTACCTCTATATATTTGGGATTTGTGAAAAGATGGGTGTGTGGAAAAATAGAGGAAGTATATGGAGCTTATACACAAATAATGAAATAGAGTTTTAGAATATCCTTACACTATTTTCTATAGAGTTGGACAACTCGGTTCGTGACTCGTTCAAACCTCCCGGTGGTCGTGAACATTGGATGAGGAATGCTTGTGAACTCTTGGGTATAATCTTGGGGCTAGTACACTCCGGTGGAACCTTCACGAGGGGAGAAATATTAGCCTTAAGACAGTGACTACACGACTCTCATTCTCACAGGCAACATCTTTTCTATTTTTACTATTTTCTCTATTTCTCTCATACTCGTGTTTTCTATATTAATACATTCTAATAATTTATGTGATAGAATAATATTTGTGAATAAAAGTTATAACAGTTATTACATCTATGAATCGACGAGTCAAAACCTTTATAATGCATCTCCGATATCATCATAATGGACTGGAGTCAGGTTCTATTAATTGAATTATTCCGTGCACCATTGGGATTAAGTGAATTACTTTATACGACAGGGACAACATTTAGTAAAGCCTTAAAAGATGCTAGGTTCCTTCGCAAAGAGCTTGTGGTTATCATAAAAGAGAGGAAGACAAGGCTTGAAAAGGAAGAAAATCCGACTGTCCATGATCTATTGTCAGGCATTCTTCTCACTCTAGACGCGAATGGAAAATTCAGGACCGAAGAAGACACTGCTTATCAAATCATGGGCCTACTGATTGCTGGGCATGAAACTACATCCGTTGTACTCACCTTCACGATCAAATATCTCGCAGAGCTTCCCCATGTCTATCAAGGGGTCTTTAAAGGTACCCTATGAAAAATTTAGTTTTCTGTTCCTCTATCAAGAAATCTTCAAAGGTATGAAAAATCTTGTTTTCTGTTTCTCCACATGTTTGACGTACGTAGTACGTGCCCGAAATTTCATACTTAGCAGGATCTTTGTAATATAGTTGATCATCATCCAAATGACATAATAGTTGAAAACAGGTGAAATTTTTTGTTCCTCTGATATTTTACACTAGATAATTCAAAAGATGGCCCATTAGCATGTTCTACATATTATTGTGTAGGAAGGCCTACATTCTATTTAAAGTGGCAGAACCTTCAGGACTTGAGATATTTTGATAATTTTTGTTTGGATATAAAATCAGATCCAAGTCCTATGGTGGAAAAAAAGGAATAGAATCAGATGGGACATGTGAAGCGTGTCCTAGGGTGTCATGCTAGGACTCGGGAGCAACATGAGCTTTCTGCTACCCGATTGGATAAAGCCTAGTCCTTTCCCAGATATCAACTCATGTATCATTTGCATTGAAACCTATATATTTTATGTCTTATGTTTGCGTATTTTCAGAAATAATGGAGATTGCAAAGGCCAAAGGGCCGGGGGAGTTGCTAAATTGGGGTGACATCAAAAAAATGAGTTATACTTGGAATGTAGCATGTGAGGCTATGAGGCTAGCACCCCCTGCTCAAATGGGTTTCAAAGAGGCTTTATCCGACTTCACTTTTGATGGTTTTACAATCCCTAAGGGGTGGAAGGTAAGGCTTGTTTGTTTGTTTTGTTCTCAATGTCTTGCTTAAATGACGGAGTAAGAAGGCATTCAAAGGAAACAGAGCACGAAACATGGTCTGCATACTACCCTTTTTTGCATGGGTCTAAACAAATTTGAGATGACCCTAATGTTTTGAAATTTGAACACCAGAATTTGGAACTTCGTCTAGGTAGGTAAATTTACGGTTATTAAAATTCTTTTCAATTTGTTGTTCTTGTAGGCCTGTTGGAGTGTACACTCAACTAGCAAAGATCCTGAATACTTCCCAAATCCAGAGCAATTTGATCCGACAAGGTTTGAAGGAAACGGACCTGCACCATACACGTACGTACCTTTCGGTGGAGGGAATCGAATATGTCCTGGGAGAGAGTATGCTCGACTCGAGATACTTGTGTTTATCTATAATTTGGTGAAGAAGTTTGAATGGAAGAAATTAGTACCAAATGAGAGGATTACTTTTAATCCATCTCCATCTCCAGAAAATGGTCTTCCAATTTGTCTCAAGCCTCACGACACCAGTAGCACTTAGTAGCTAAATCGTGTTTTATGAAGCAATATCATGTTGTTGTACTGTTTGTGAGAGTTCATTATACTTCGCTTGGGTGTGATTCCATAATTGCTCAATAACCAAATGTATGTCAGAAATTTTCTCATTAGACCTTTGGAAAGTCGTTCAACATCGATCAAAAACTCCATACTGGATTGATCTTTTTTTATTGATCTCTCTATATATTCTCTTCCCTTGAATTTTAGAATTACGGATACTATACTATTTTGCGAAAAAAGAATATTAGTTCTTGGTTCTTTTATTTTTAAATTGTGAAGTGCTTGTAGAATATGTTGAGAGTGCTTCTTCATTAGGAATTTCTAGTATTAACTTCAATTACTAAACAAAAAGGAGAAAAACATACAAGGTTTCAACTCGGACTTGTAAAATGCCACTAAGCCGGAAAACATGAAGAAACCGACTTTGATATTGGTGCATCTGAATGCAGGCATGACTTGTCATGGTAATTGTTTTGACGAACAAGACAAGCATCAACAAAATCATCCTCAGTCATTGAAGAATAAAGCTTTCACTGGTTTTTCGTTTCGAGAATCTGGTTTTGATACACAGGAAGCACACAACACTCACACGCACGAGATTTAACAGTTTCGAACTACATTTTTAGCTTCTTTGTATTCACCCCTCTTTTTATTTGTGCAAATATAGGCAGGCAGCAAATTGAGTTTGACAATGTATCCCAGGCAGGAGGTGAATTCTATGCAAACCTCTTGCACACCAAAGTCATAAAATTCGGTGGAGACGAATAGCAAAACCAAGTGTCCTACCATTTTCTTTCATCACATTATTCTGCACTGACAAACAATATAAAATAGAAAACAATAACTACAAGAAAAATGGACATGGAAACATCAGTTTTGAAAAGAACATTAAAACTTGGTTCAAATTGTCAAGAAACTCTGTAGTTATAGAGCTGATTTTAATTTTGAATACGAGGCATGGTACATGGATAGCAGAGAAAAATCGAACTTGGCTAAACATAAGCCAATAACCAAGAGAACAGGAATTTCTAGACACATTAGTACATTACAATGCGCTCACAATAACTAAATATACCTCAGTTTCGTGTTTGCTACCACACTGACATCATTCACTACAAGAAAGTTGGGATGCTCCAATGGCCAAAAGCGTTGGTAAAAATGCCCTAAAACACTGTTACAGACTTGCGAGGTCTATACCAGCGCTTGTATAAAGCCGCTGGTGTCTACCGGTTGCTATCCCTTTACTAGCGCTTTCTAGCGACCGTTGGTATAAGATGTATTTTACCAACCACTGGTGCAAACTATGTTTTACCAATGCTTTACAAATGCTGGAGTAGACTCAATTTTGCCAGCGCTTTTGGCCACTGGTGTAAACTTTGTACAAACTTTTAGTAGCGACTACAAACGTTGTTACAAGGTTTTTTATTTTTTATTTTACAAACTGATTAATAATTATATTAGTCACGTGCCTGTTCACTATTTTTTTTAGCAAGAACTCAAAAATATCAAAACGCAACATAATTCATTTTCATTAGAATTGAAAAACTAATAATACATACAAAATACCACAATTAGATCAAATTAAGGCATGTTCCATAACCTTATCAACATGAAAAGTAGATCAAATGTTCATTATGGTGTAGAAATACCATAATCCAAAAGTCCGTAGGCCAAGTGGAACAAAAAAGTACTAAAAATTCATGTTGCCATCCTTGACAAAATCTTCATGAAAGAGCTTTCAAAATGACAGGTTGAAATCAGGCGTTTGGCTAGATTGTCCTATTACCTGCAATGGAAATGATGAAGAATAAGAACCGAGTTAATTTATCTTTTAACTCCCACAACATTTAGAAAAACACAAGTATATAGAGAAGCCTATAGCAAATAACTTAATTTGAATATCAATAAGGGTGCTGGGCAAGGATTGATATAGCAAATAACAAGCGGCTAGCAAAACCATGTGTCAGACATGTGTATGAAGTAACATTTCTATTTCTTGCTTGTTAGATTCGACTTACAAGAAAAAAAAAAGAAAAGAAAGTACATGTTATGGTGCTTTTGTTAAGGCTCCTTGCAAATAGGCCGATAACAACTTCACTTGCTATGAGGCATATGAACTATGGTTTCCAATTTTTGCAAAAGTTCCAGCGACAGCATTTTCTCTGCCGAGTTGGCGACTGAAGATCCTTTTACTGCAGTTCACTGTATTCACTATGCAACACTGCTGGTGTTCGAATTGTTTACGATTCTATACATACAGGAGTATCTATTATACATGTGTTCTGATTTTTCGAAATTTTAGCCTTTTAGGTAACACAGGAGCATATCATACTGTACCATGAACAATTAATGATTTGTTTTTTATACATTACCAAATTTGGTCTCCTAGAGTTGAGTCATTGTAAAAATTTCAAGCAACGAAGTATCCAAATTAGGTAACAAAAAGAGTTCTATTTACTTGCATCGGCAAACCAACAGTAACTTTTCCTGCTAAGTGGTTAATCTCACCATTCCATGTTGTAAAAAATAACATCTCTCCTGTGACGTTTCATGCATTCATCTACCAGATACGAAAGGATTCAAGAACCACTTAATATGTGCGTGTGATATCAATTGATATGCATGCCAGATTTGAGCAAATTAGTCTTCTCTGAATTAATCCGCAATAACTACGAACAGCATCAGTTGAGACAATAGAATTACCTCGTCGCTGAATTTTCACTTATGGATGGCCTTAAAATTGTGCACGTTCAATATACAGAAAAGCATACTTGCTGAAGCATGCATTCAAGAACAAAAGAAAAAACCTTTAAGTACACGGTTTCCATCTCTTTTACCAAACCCAACTCAGGGAAAATTTGGCTGCCCCTAACACATTTCCAACTCACCTCTTGAATCTAATTTTCCCTATAAAAACCCATCAACTTAACCCTTCATTTCCACCACCTACATTTTCACCATCAGTTTTCTCAAGTTCCAAAATTTTCAAGTGCTGAAATTATAGTGTTACAGAGATGGGCTTGAAACAAGCACAATTGCTCATCTTGCTACTATAACATCTACTTCAATCAGGCTCGGCCCTGTGTTTCGGGAGGCCCCAGGCCTATTCTCAATTTGAGGCCCTTCATATATATATATATATATATATATATATATATATATGTATATATAATTTTTTTTTATATAAATTTTTTTTTCTACGAGAAGGGGCCCAAAAAACCTGGGGGCCCCAGGCCCAGGTCTCCCGAGCCTGCCCACAGGGCCGGGCCTGGCTTTAATGGCAGCAGTTGGAATGGCAGATAAGGAAATTTTTGCCACCCAGCGTTGGAACTTTGGGTTTAACTACACAGACTAGTTTGCTAATCACCGGACCAACAATACTGGGTCAGGGCCCAATAGGATCATTGTCAGCGGGTTTGCTAAATGGCAGTTTGGGTTCAACTAGTATCAACACACATGTCAGAGAGTATTTGAAAAATATTGGTGTTTGACACGTGTCCGACACAGACACGGACACACCACATTTTAAGTGTCCTTGGTTCTTAGCTTGCATTAATTTCTTTAGCTTACCCAGATACTCTTACAAGCCCAAGCTAAAAAGCAGTAGAGAAAACAAAATCAAAATTCAAAGAGTCCCATTTTCTATGTGGCTCTGGACAAAATAAAAAAGGACCTAAAACCCTCTCCTTTGAATAGAGGGCCATTGTCTTTTTATAGCACCAAAGCTGTAGTAAACTTTAATGGTAAATGAAAACCTCATCCTCTGTACAAGCCAAAGCTAACTGAGGAGGAAATATAACTCCACTAAAGAGCATCACCATGTAGCATCATTAATATTTCAACATAGCAGTGGAGGGCATAATGCATCATCAAATTTCAGAGAGAGTGCATGATCATAATGCATTATCGAATTTCAGATTAGGATTGTTCTCGAAGGTCAAGGATCAAATTCTAAAGCACAAGAAAATGCCATGTTCTATTCTCCAATCAACCAATTAGACCGCATCAAGAGTGTACAATGTAAATGTGTACCTCAAGGAGAGCATTCGAAGTCATGACTTGCGTGCGATGATCTTTGATGAGTTTGCGGAGAAGCCTCATCAGGGGGGTCATTACAACCATCTCGAACCTAAGATATGCAATGAAAATTTCACATAAGCATCTAAGCAATTAAAACTACAATCTAACTTAAGTGGTATACTACACCATATAGCATTATCAAGTTACAGAAATGTCATAACCTGTAAACCAGTAACCCCAAGCATAAGCCCCATCAACAAAGCCACTTGTTCTTTTAAAGTGCTCATTTCCCTCGCTTGAGCTTGCATTTCATCTGCTTGAGCTTGCATTTCACTGCTTGAAGCTTGCACCGTCTCTTCTAGTTTACTAATAGTTTCTTTGTCTCTTATTTGCTTTTCTTCATCAACCACATAAAGCTTAGGGGACCATTAAAAGTTAAGTTGTTGCTTTTAGAAGTATAACCAAACCCACAACCATGGTGATGGCCATGGCGCTCTTTTTTAGTTATCACTTGGGAATAAATGTCATTTGGGGACCAATATATGCTGCCCTTAGAATTACCTTCCAAGCTATTTGGCTGGGATTTCAGCAAATCCTACATTTTTTCCTAGAAAATTGTTCAAGTGTGATTAGAGTACAAAAAATGAATTTAAAGAAGCAACCATGGAAAAGAAACATGTTATCCTAGTCATTATATATGAATTCTAAACTGCAAAAGTGATACACATACTATATTTGCAGAAGCAACTTCACTAATAGTTGTCCCATCTGCCCTTGTGTGAGTTGGTTTATACAACATTGCTCGGCTAGGTGCAAACCCATTAGGACAAGCACCACATTTACAAAATCATCATTTGCATATTCCTTCCACAATAGCATACAATCATTAGGACAAGCATGAATCTTCTCATAATTAAGACCCAAACCCTTGATAATCTTCTTGGCTTCGTAGCAGTTCTTTGGTAATTTAACATCTGGAGGAAGCATAGCTTTCAATAATCGTAGAATCATTGTAAATGTCTTGTTGCTCAACCCCCTAAGACACTTTAGGTGATACAAATGCACGATGGCTGACAACTTGCTAAAATCCTTGCAACCTTCATAAAGTGGTTGCTTTATGTAACATTGCTTCTATATCACCATACTCGAGTCCTATTTCTTCAATAGGAGCCTCATAAGTGTTGCCAAGAGAGTTTCTCCATGATAATACCAACAGTTATAACCTTGACTAATGCCATATGAGACTAAGTGATCATGGACAACTTTGAGGCTTAACGTGTATGAATTTACACATTTCACACATGGACATAAAATTCTTCCGTCCTTAGATTCATTAAGGGAAGCAAAGCCCAAAAAGTCAATAAAACCTTGCAAATAGTCTCTTGATGATCTAGTCTTTGTCATCCAATTCTTATCCATTGGTGAAGAATTCACTAAAAAAATGTATGAAAAAAATCCAAATGAAAAAGAGAATTAATCAACAGTAAGAATATCAATTAACCTTGTTATCTTGCTTTTTTGCATACTATGGTACTTAAAACATAATGGCTACTTTTATCTAATGATCAATTTCAAAGAAAAACATTTAAAAAAAAACATGTGAAAAATTTCAACCAGAATTACTCAATCAGTTTACCCATCTTTAAACTAGTATAGAATTAATCCATATGAAAAGTACCTCAAATTCTAGCCGCCAACTCCTCATCATCTGCATGGTCTTGCACATTTAAGTCCTCCTCTGCCTTGTGAGGTTGTGAATAGCCATGGGACTGGATAGGGTGTGAAGAGTTATATGGCTTGGGAGGCTATGAAGTTTTGGGCAATTGGTGAGGCGGTGAAGCTCCGGCGAAATGGGTTGGCTGCGAAGATGCATGTGGCTAGGTGGATGGTGAAGCACTACGTGATTGGTCTATTTCGCATGTACAATATATTTTCTTTGTCATTCCTATTCAAACAAATAGTACCAAGATAAACAATAAAGGTAAGTAATGAAGAAAATCATAAGCAAACTTAATTTAGCAAATTCATACTCAGTATGCTAGCCAGACTAATAAGGTCAAACACACATCATTTAGCAAAAAACAAGCAACACAAGAAACTACTAACGAAGGAAACAAGTAACAAAGGAAACATGAATTGTGCTCGAACATTTTGAAGGGTCAAATGTTAAGACTAAGCACAATTACAACCCCTTTGACTACTTCTAGGCCAGTCAATTTGGTAGGCCTAGAAAAGAGCAATTAGTCGAATGGGAAGGAGGATTTTGAGAAAGTTGAAGCTACTACTGCAAAGGTTCAAGATAAGGAGGAGAAAACAAAAACAAGGAGAAAGAAAAAGTCTGTTGAGGATATTTTGGGATTAACAAAATCCACCAATGACAGGAAGAAACAAAAGTGTGGTTTATAGATCAGCAGTTGCTGTTGTGGCCCTTTCAGTCTCCATCGAAGGGATTGTTAACAGGAATAGAATTTTGTTAAATGAGGCTCAAGCTGCATGGGACTTAGACAAACTTTTGGGAAATGACTACAAAGGTTCAGACGATGAAGTGGTTAGTAAGTTGTTGTAGATGGAAGTTCAAAATGAGGAAAGGGTAGCCAAGCAGGCCTTAGTTCTTGTTGTTTGTTAATGCTGTAATCTTTTTACGGGGGAGTTCTCAAGCTCGTCAATATGAAGTTCATGTCATGAAATGTTTGGGGGCTTGGGCATTGGGGAGAAAAGAAGGAAATTGAATTAGTTTTTAAGAGACAAAGTTCATTGAATATCATTCTTAATTGGAGTGGAATTTGATGGTATTGCGGTGGGGATTCTCACAATTTGGAGTTCTAATTTTTTCAAGATGGTAAAGTGTTCAACAACTGAATCTTCTTACTTATGTAAGGAAGTTTAGCAGGAATCTAGAGATTCAACATTGGAAATTCCATTTAAATAAAAGGTTATACCAATGGGTGGAGCGATGGAGGAAGCTATCATAGTTATGGCAGGGAAGTTCATCTCACATGGGCTGTTTGTAGCTTCAATAGGTCTAATCTAGTCATAAGATGACTTGGGATTGCATGCTATTGTTTGTCATTTGGTTCATTTGAATCATGGGAAACAACTTAGATTTGATAGCTCTTTGTATCTCGGTGGAGGTCTTGGAGTTATTTAAGCTCAGATTGTTTTTTGGGTTAAAACAAGATTGGGCACTCACGCATATGTTCATCGACTTCGTTCATCATTTGGAGTGTATCTTAGATGTTGCTTATTTGTGATCATGATTTTCTCTACTTCTGAGTTGTTGGTGTTAAATCTGGGGTGGGGGCGTATTATGGCTCATCCTAGCCTTCGTAGTGATGCTATTCTAGCGGGTCTGAGATCTAGTTATCTCACTTCTGCTCTGTTGCATTCAGAAGGTGTGTCTACTATTGCTATGGCACTTCACCAATTGCTACTAGGGTCAGTTTTGCATTTGTTGCAATAGTGGAGAACTTGAAATTATGTTCACAGATAATAAGATAACTACATTGATTTTCTAGCCAAAACAAATTTATTGTCATCAACAAATATACCAACCGGAATCTCCCTATGATGAAGAACAATTTGAAAACTAACTTCAATATCAACTGGTCCCTATGATTCCCTTTTGCACTTTAGAAGCTTTAGTTACAAGGACGCTTGCTTTGACCTGCATTGTTATTGTTTTCCATAAACTGACTACCATAATAAGAAATAGATTATCTAAAGATAGGACTTTGTTGAAAGTTTAGTTGTAGAATCTCAGTAGAAGAAGTAGCTATTCTTTATCTCTTTATCTTCAAGCTTATGGGATTAGCATATGAAAGTTTGAGGTCCCTTTACTACATCCACAAATAAAATAGTTGAAAAGAACATAAGCTTTCCTTGATCATGTAATTTATGAATGAGGTATTGACGTGATAGCTCATTTTAATGCAAAATTTGCTATCTTGCAAATTTCCTTGGTCATATGCTGAAGGAAAGTATATGCAAGACCATATCCAGAACACCATAATAGAGAGTTGGAATCGCTAGCAGTCACTGAGACCAATAGACAATAGACATTTTAGAGAGACTATGGGCTATGGAAAATGAACTAACTTGCCAACTAATACAAGGAATAACGAGTATGACAGAAGAGACACTGAATTTTTCCGACAGTCCTTAATTTTACTTGCAGCTTATCTTCACGTGATCTCACTTTCTCTACCCAACTGTTTGTAAAGAAATTCCATGAGGAGATCATAAATCTAATGGTAATGTTAAAATGAGATCTGAAGATACCCAAGAGCAATCACTTTTCACTCCATGATTCCAACAACATTCTAATCAAGCTACAGTTTGTCTTTAAGACAAGGTGGAATTGCTCCATACATATGATGTATCCAATTCAACTCAACAAACCTCTATCCCTCTATCCCAATTCCATGGAATTAGCTACAGACTACAACATCTGCTTTTCCAAATGAAGAAAAGGCCATTTACTTTATATGCAAGTATTTTCATGCAGGCAGACTCAATAGGGTGATCATGACATTTTTAAAGGACAAACATTTCAAATACTAGGCCCTCGGCAGGCAATACTTAAGTATAGCTTAATGAAATCACTTGAAGTGATTATCCCATGGTATTTCATACAAATACAACAACACAACACAACAACAATAACATAACCCATTTAGTCCCCAATAATTGGGGGTGTGGGTGGGGGATGGATAGGAGACAGACCTAACCTTTGGCAATAAATGCACAAAGTGGCTGCTCCCAGAATACTAGTGAAATGGATGGATTTGAGACAGACTTAACCTTTGGCAATAAATGCACAAAGTGGCTGCTCACAAAATACCGCCGAAACAGTGGTCCCCCTATACCGTCGAGTTTGCTGCGGAATCATGCACTCAAATCAAAGCCAAAAGGCATCAGAGAGGGCAGACCCAAGAATCATTTTGATTTATGTGCACATTATCATGCTTTTTTCTTTCAGCATCCAGAGCATTGGCATTGCACAATAAATAGAAGAGAACATTTGATTGACTGCATATCCTCAAGTAATTGAATAGAAGTTTTCGCATTTGCTCTTGCTCCTCCCTCTTGTACGTAGTTACCACTTCACTATTTGCTTGACTTGCCAATAGCTTTCCCACTGCAAAACATATTGAACATTACTAATCTGAAATATAATACTACCACACACTCCATAGCCTCTACTAAGTCACACAGGGAAAGAAAATTTAATTCAAACCATAAAAATTAATATTGGGCTACAAGGGTTGGGCTAATTTATTTTTTCCGTGGGACAAATATTGCGATTTTGCTACACCAAATCTCTGTTGCTTTGGTGGGTTTGTGGAGCCTAAATAGTTCTGGACACCCTTGTGATATTGCTATCTACATCAACCGTGCACATAATTGGATTGACTAGATGTGCACAATTTGCTCATGGAATTGGAAATGGGTTGACAAGCAGATAGAACTACAACTAGTAGTAAGTTTTGATAGCCCCTACGAGCCTATTTTCCCATTAAGAAATAATTACTTGGGACATATTCTGAAATGGGGCATACGTTTACCACCAACCCACTTAAGATGTTGGAGGGAGGAGTAATTTTATTATTTGTGTCCTTAGCTCGCTCATGTGTAACCAAGGCTCTCCTCTATAAATGGGTTAAATGAGTAGAAATATTTTAATTATAGGTCAATGGTCTTGAATTTTAAACACATGATCAATTGTCTCCTCTAATATCTTATTAGATGTTACTCATCAATTAATTTAAAAACTTAAACTGTTAGAGACCTGAGTAATTTATTATTCATATCCCCAATAATAGTCATGAGAATTTGTGACAAGACCAAGGCCCCATGAGAGAGAATTATTATGTATCCCTTTTGATTTACATCTGAGACAAAGTCCAATGCATAAGCTTTATCAACTGCATCAAATTAACTATGAAAGTAACAATCATTCACCTAGTTGATTGAGTTCGAGTATGTCTACTAGTAACCAATCAGGGATTCTAATTTGGCAAGCAAATATAGTTTAGACAGTAAAAACGACTTAAATTTATTCCGAACTTGAAATCCATACACAGAGAGCATCCAAGTGATAATGCTCACACCAATTTCATACCCAAAACAACATAAGCAAAATATAAAATCTGTATGCAGCTATGGAGTGATAATCAGAGAGAGAGAGAGAGAGAGAGGGAGAGAGCTGACCGATGTACCTTAGCTATGGAGATTTCACCCGAATATCGCAGCAAAAGAGAGAAACGTGTGTGTTGAATAACTGGTTCCGGGATTGGTAAATGTAGAGCCGAAATTCATACATGCAAAACATTCAAACAAAAATTTTAGGGCTTATTTACCTTTTTGGTCCCCAAAGTATTCGCGAAATGTCAATTTGGTCCCCGAACTGTAAAACGTGTCTATCAAGTCCCCAATGTTAACAATTTGCGTTTAAATGATCCCCGGAGCTAACTCCGTCCAAATTGACTGTTAAATGCAGGGGCATTTGTGTAACTTAGCTCCAATTTAACCCATCTTCAACCTCCAAACTTCTATCCTACCCAAACCCTAAAAAGAAATATGTTAAATGTCCATCCCCGTTCCCAAACCTTATCCTGGACACCTCCATAAAACCCTCACAATCAAGCCCCAAAATCTGATAACCAAAAAAAAAAAAAATCAAGCCCGAATACAACACCACCAAAGATCACCCCTACAATGAATACACCCTAGGTCACCAACAAAAATGACCCAAACTTGCCGATGAAATTGCCAGCCCCAAAACTCAATTGAAACGCCTCACACTAAGCCCCATTACCCCTCAATCGAACCCGTAATTCACCCACATAGTGCTAGATCTCAAACACCAAAACCTGTAAAAAAAAAAAAAAAACCCATAATCCCAGGCCCTAGAATACCTTTGCTGTTCTTTTCCATGGGCCTGACACCTCAGACAAGCCCACATCCATCAATCAAACCCTCACTGCAATCCATCATCGTCATAGTCATGCCCCCAAAACGCCGGTCCAAACCGAGACTAAACTATGTAGAGAGATGAACTTGCTACAGAGAAATAGGGTGATGTGTTGATTCGTGATTTTGTGTAGCTATTTTTCAGCAATAGCGTTCGAATGGCTGGGTTCCAGATGACGACGGTGTCAGTGTAGAAAAATCACCGACCGATTTGAAGGTGGGACCATTGCGGGGTAGGGTACAGCAGCGGTCAAAGTTTGTCACCCATGGAGAAAGAGAAAGGGAGCGGTGGGTTTGGATTCTTCAAAGAGAGAAGCCTGTGAAAGGAGCCTCCTTAAATTCTTTTCGCTGCATCTTGGGTAGTTTCGGAAGAAATCTTTACCCGTACAAATTTTATGGTGGGGTTTGAGATGAACTTCCAAAAATACCCTTGCATTTAGCAGTCAATTTGGATGGAGTTAGCTCCGGGGATCATTTAAACACGAATTGTTAACATTGGGGACTTGATAGACACGTTTTACAGTTCGGGGACCAAATTGACATTTCGTGAATACTTTGGGGACCAGAAAGGTAAATAAGCCAAAATTTTAGCATCAATTTCAAACCCCAAAAATAACGTCCAGAGAGAGAGAGAGAGAGAGAGAGAGAGAGAGAGAGAGAGATATGATGCGCGTACCTTCCAGCTATGGAGTTTTCAAGCAGAAATCGTTTGAAAGGGGGAGAGTGGAGACAGAGAGAAAGGAAAACGATTGACTGATTTGGGGATTTCAACATTTACATGAAATAATTAAGCGCCAAATGTCTCTCTTTCGTGCGCAGGATGAATTTTACTAGGTCTATGCCATCACCCCTAATTGGGCTGCTAGGAAACTGAAGTTGGGCTTGCCAGCGGTTCACAACCGCTTGTAATGGACTGTTTTTAGAAATGGCTTTCCAGGCGCGGTTCACACCAGCGGTTCAGAAAAATGCTGGAGTATCCCAATTTTCTTGTAGTGATTGAGGCATGTTTTGGGGAATAAAATAACCCAAGATTATTGACTTATTGAGAACCAATAATATTACAAGTTTGGGCTTATTGGCTTTAAATGGTTGAAAAAGAATGCTAATTTAGCCGATAATCCAGCTTTTTTTTTTTTTTTAAAGCCAAAACAGGCCTATAACTACACGAACCAAAGTGGCCAAATTAAAACCAACAAACAAAACGAAGCTGAAGATTGGATCGTTTGGAGCAAGTCCCTCTCCATGGCTAATCTGGAAACGGGCCATGATGAAGAAACCCAAGATTGGAATAGCAAACAATCTCATGGAGTTCAACCAATATTCCAAAATTGTCCACGAAGTTAACAAGACGATCACTAAGTTAATAGGCATATTAGATATTTAGATCACTGTTCCCTTTTTTACAGTGTAGTGCAATGTATTATGGATTATTTATCGCAAAATTACTTATAAGACAATTTATGATGACGGGTCATAAATGTATTTATGACCGGTCATAATGCCTTTTTACAAGTTGCTGTAGTTGTAAAAGGGTATTATGACCGGTCATAAATACATTTATGACCGGTCATAAATTGTTTTTATTGGGCGGACAGTAGAAAGATCCATGTATTATTTATACAACATACTCGACAAGCCAGTTTGGTAACCAATCGGGTGCTGGCCTTGTGGTCAAGCCTTGAGACTTGGCGGCTTGCTCCTATCAACTTGTTTGGACAAGTCCGCACGGGGCTTTGGCCTCTGCTAGACGATGGGGTATTAGTTCACCAGGATTCTCAAAGTGCGTATAAACTGACACGGAAAACTGAGTTGAAAATGACTATTGTAACCTCCCCCTAACTAACCGCAAGTCAACAAGAAAAATACGAACTTGCTACATTGAACTTGTTTACTGATGCCAGTAATCTCATCATCAAAATCCCCATGGATACGATCGATACTTAAAAATGGGGGACAGAGAGGATTCGAAGCCCCATGTGCTGCAATATTCTCTGGAATGTGTTTATTACAATTTCGCACTTCTTTAAGCAAAGTGGTCAAACTCATTTCGATTCCTCATCTTTGCATTATCTTATCCAACTAATTTCTTGTTATAGGAAATCCTTTTTAATTTCTATTAAAATAACATTTGGTTTTCTTAGTCAACAAAAAAAATTCTTAGTCAACAAAAAAAAAAAAAAAAGGCGAAGGAGAATTATACTTTTAATAATGAACTTCGGCCATTAATTATGTGAAATTATTCTTTGTTCTTCCAGCGAAGCCATGTCGTAGTTGATTTCTCAATTTTTAGTAAATCCTTTTAAAATTGTACTAGTAGTAAATAATGAACAGCAGCCATTAATTATGTAAAATTATTCTTTGCTCTTGCAGGAGGATTGGGGTTGCTACTGTGCACATCTGGGATGTCCATTGCTCTGATGGAAGGCTCGTATATTATCTTGCACGCACAACAACGAACGGTTTGGATGCAAAGGTGCCGAGATGAAATCTGGGCTATTCATCCGAGCAACCAATAGCCTGGATGTGAACAACACTTGCTGCGCGGGGCTACACAATAGCAACCCCAGGTCCAGCCCGTAGAGATATACGCATGAGTGTTCCTATATTTAGGGAAGCTTCCATGTGCTGGATCTTTTTTTTTTTTAAAAAAAGAAAAAAGGCTTTGTTATTCTCTTTGTTAGAGAAATTCTATAGGGAACCGGGTGATGGAGATTTGAAAACACCCATACTTCTACCATTGACTATAAAAATGCTGGCCAGTTGCTTAGTACTGATCTTCCCTACATTTTACATCTTCTGTCTTCAATCTCGAGACCAAACTCCATTCCATAAAGTGGAAATCTCAAATTCTACTTCCCAAATTAAGTTATCCCATCTGCAATTTGAAACCTCATGGGGATGGAAACTAGTAGTACTGGTCTGAAAATCCAACCAAGAGCCAAGTACCCATGTAGATGTGCCTTAACCAAACTCCACCCATTCCTCTTAATCTTCCTCACACTTCTCATTATTTGCCATTTCACAGCCCCCCCTTTCACTAACCCCTCTTCTCCTTCATGGCCGTTTCCCAATCTATACAATCTCACTTATTCTTCCCAATCCAAACTAGTTGAATCCCTAACCGCCAAACTCAAAGACTCAATAACTTTCCTCCCTCTAAAAGATCTCGGGTATTCCAATTCTCCCATGCAAGGGAACACTTGGTTCATGAGCTCTTTGAACTCTACCGTTGAAGAAAATGAACCAAAATATCTCTATTTCCCTTCAAATTCATCAAAGGGTCGAGTCCTCTGCTTCAAGGGGCGTCACTCAAGTGATGGAACAAAGAACTCTTACGCATTGGCATGGCCAGAAGCCCTTCCTCCCTCTGCCACCCAACTAGAAGGCCTAACTTTTGTATCTAACACGTACTGGAATCATGACAATATATTACATGGGTTGAGCGCCATTGCCCCTTTTGTCAGCTGGTCGATGAAAAATCAGTGTTTGAAGCCATCAAGATGGGTACTATTGCATTGGGGGGAGGTGGAACCTAAAATGGGAGCATGGGTAACGGAACCTTCGAAAGCCTTATTTGGAGATGTTGAAGTGGAGATATTTGGAAAGGGGGACGGGCCTTATTGTTTCGAAAAGGCGTTGGTGATGAGGCATGATTTGGAGGGGATAGGAGAGCAGAAGAAGCTGAAAGTTTTTGAGTTGCTAAGGTGCAAAGCTAGGGAGGCTTGCGGTGTGGATCCAATGGAGATGAAAGAAAGAGGAGTTCCAACAATAAGAATGACTTTGTTGCTGAGAAGAGGGGCTAGGTCATTCAAGAATGAAGAAGTGGTTAAGAGTTTATTTCAGAAGGAGTGTGAAATGGTGGAAGGATGTGTTTTGAGTGTGATTCAGTCAGATGGATTAAGCTTCTGTGAGCAGGTTTCTCTTTGCATCTGACTTGACTTAAAATCCAATGTTTGGTTCTTGTTATGATTTCATGACGATCCAAAATTCTAACCTCTAATCGTTCTCATTCGTTCAGGTGAGGGCCATGACCAACACCGACATTCTAGTATCGCCACATGGGGCACAACAAACCAACATGCTCTTCATGGAACGAGGCAGCAGTGTGATGGAGTTCTTTCCGAAAGGGTGGTTAGAACATGCAGGCATTGGTCAGTATATTTACCACTGGATGGCAACCGATACGGGGATGAAACACCAGGGCGCGTGGAGGGATAGTGTTGGCGAGGAATGTCCGAACCCTAAACAAGAACTTGAATGCTTTTTTTTCCACAAAGATAAGAAAATCGGTCACAACGAAACCTACTTTGCAGAGTGGGCAAGAAAGGTTCTCAACGAGGTGAGAAAAACCAAGCTCGAGCAAGCTTCAAAAAAATATGTAAGGTTAGGTGGCTGTGAGTGCTAGCATATCTTAAATTTGCCATTTAATGAGTTACCTTCTGGATCTCGTTCTTTCATCTTAGGTCTATTGTGGTACATAACAACTTTCATAGACATACTTTCAGATATACTTAACACATCTCATTTCAGCACAAATTTTCATCATCCAACGATTGAATAGTTGAGAAGGATACGCACAGTATGATACAACTGAACAAGTGAGTAGTCTCGAACGGTATTCACAGTATGGCATCATTGCACATCTCTGTTATCAACAGCTTTGCCCCCCACGGTAAGTTATACGAAAATTACTAGCCATGTGATTATGAAAATAAGTTAAAAGAAACCCTAAATGGTTTTCAACTCCATGTGTTAATTTTAAAAGAAGTGGTGCTGTGAAAAGACATGGCAATTATATAATATAAGTAATCTTTGTGAAAAAATATTCCATATATCAAAGGACATCAGCTGTTTCAATATATATATATATATATTTTAAGAAAACAAAAACAGGTAATATTGTGAACTTGTTAGAGGAGGAAAAGAGAGAATAGATCATGGCACATTTACAAATGATTTGAAAAGGGAACCAATTTTGCATTGGCTTGGCAATATAAAAAAAAGAATCACAGCAAAGTGGCAGATTAGAATGGAATTGGGAATAAGAAAGGCTTCTCCTTTTGGCCAAGAGAGAATTTATTGAACTTGGAAAATCAACGAACATTAACAAATTTTAGGTGAACCGCCTAGAGCAATTTAATCTCAGCCACTACTATGAATATGTATTTGTGCAGGCCCCACACTGTCGTGAAATGTTACGTAGTTATTATATACTCCCTCCGTCCCCAAATTTTGGTCCCTCGTCCAATTCTAACCGGATAAAAAAAAAGCTATAACTTTTATCGGTAATGAATTTTATATTCAATATGGATCTTGTTTGATAGATCTCAATTAATTCTATAAAACAATGTTTTCAAAATCATATAAAACAATGTATATTACGAGATATAATCAATTGAAAAGTGGCACGAACTCCCAAAAGGTACAAATAAATGAGGACGGAGGGAGTAGATATCTGTGTGGTCGTATATTGAGCCAAGCAAGCTTCCGTCTATGATGGATCTTGACAGCACCAACTGCAGAGTTTGACAACTACGAGGCGCATTTATAATACTCCATCTCTGCATAAATAAATACTCCACTTGAAATTTACTATTTTCCATGCAACAAATACTCCACTTGAAAATGGTGAACAAGAACAATTGTTTATTTACTAACCTTCCTACATTTTACCTTTGCTGTCCCAATCTCGAGACCAACTCAATTCTATATTTTAGAAGTGGAAAACTCCAATTCTGCTTCCCAAATCAACCATCTAAAATCAGCATAACAACCTCATGGGGATGGAGACCAGTAGTACTCGTCTCAAAATCCTCTCTCCATGTACATGTGCCTTAACCACTCTCCTCTTGTACCTCCTTAATCCTCCTCCCACTTCTCATTGTTTGCCACTTCACGGTCTCCCCTCTCTATTATTGTTATTGGCGATTTCCGGATACAGACATATCATTGAGCTGTGATTGTACTTTTCTCCATTTGGGTTTGGGAGGTAGCTTATTAGTCGATTGAGTCTAGATACTCTACTCGAGGGTTGATGAACTCGAGAATAGAGGATGCTCATGCCAAAGTGCTATATCCAATCACTGTATTGTCATGCATTCATCATTTGCATTTAGATGGTTCACATGATCTTATTAGCCTCTTTAGACTATCTTTAAAAGTGCATTCAATGGTATTTTACCTTAGGCTTGAAGTTTGGAAGTATTTTCTAAGTGCATTCAATGGTATTTTACCTTAGGCTTGAAGTTTGGAAGCATTTTCTAGGCTACAAAAGCTTTATTTTGTCGAAGGCATGCATGAGTGTTTACATTTGGGACAACTTGTAGGGCTTCACAAGGGCCGAGCAAGTGCTTGAGCCCACTTTGTTGTGACAAGGGCCTTACCAGAGCTAGAGCTCAACTTAAGCTGTAAGGGCCCAATGGCAGGTCAAGCACTCCTTGGGCTGGCCCTCTCATATATAAGCTCATTTTTCTCATTTTCAGGGTAGATCTCTAGAAAAGGGTAACCAGGGTCGTATTTCTTCTTCTTTATTTCCACTCCACTTTGGTCGCTTTGCTCCCATCACTCCGCTTCGTTCCGCTCGGCATCTGGCCTTCATTAAAACTTCTTGGTACCTCTACATATGAGCCACAAGTTTCAACATAAAATGTACTCGAAGAACAAAAACAACACATTTTAATTTTCCTAAATTACTATTTGGACATGGTCAATTCTATGTCCAATAGAGATGTTTTTGTTTTATCTGTAGACTTTGAATGAAGACCTTTGCTTCGAAGAACAAAAACGACAAATTTTAATTTTTCTAGTTTTTTTTTTTTATAAGCAAAGAATTTTATTAATTTTTGGAAACAAAAGATGATTACAATGATTAAAGGGGAGAGAGTAAGAGGCATCACAACCAAACCACACATCCCAACTAGGTTTGCACCCACGGAGTGGACAATCATTTTATTAATTTTCCTAGTTGGACATCGTCAATTCCATGTGCAATAGAGATGCTTTTGTTTTTCAGTAGACTTTGAATGAAGATCTCTGCAGCAGTTACTATCACATAAAAACATGAGGCCATTGTTTTACCAACAAATAAAGTGGGACCTAATTCAGTGGAAAATGCATTTCAATCAGTCCTATGGATTTTGCTCATTTAAGCATTGAGGTTTTTTTTTTTTTTTTTTCGCTTTTGAAAAAGGAAATCTGTAGCATTTCATGAAATCGCCAAGCGACACTTACAAAGATTGCATCCACAATACACTGAAAATAATCTAGAGAAACAATCCAAAACAAAGGATATAAAACTACTAGGCCCAAAGTAAGAAGCTGTCTCAAACAATCGTGAATTGAGCCACACACTAACACATACTGCACATCGAAACAAAATGTTGCACGAGCAAACCAAATCAAAGTTGGGTTTAAGGTGATCCACAGAGGAAAGAGAAGAAGCTCCTTACGGATTGTGAAGATTAAGATAAGATTTGTTACTTCACAAACAGGGAGCATCCCGAAATTATTAGCCCACCTCCTACACCCACCGAACTTGGAACGACTAGATCGGGACAAGAAAAATGAGCAAGACAACAAGTAGGAAAAAGGAAAGGAAACTAGAACCCACATCCGACCTCGACTCATTATTTGACCGTCCGCCGGCCACCACTCGTCGTACCACCAACTGCCACCTCCATGGCATCATTGACCCATTTACTCTAACTATTTTTTCAAGGCAAATCTGATACTCCCTCTGTTTCAAATTACTTGTCACTTTTGGAAATTCTAACTTTTAAGCAGACATGCAATAACTGCATTGAATAAATGTATTCACATTAAATAGATTTATTATTTTCAACAATGCCCTTATAGTTAGGGATGGGCATAGGGACGGATCGGGGCCGGACACTACTATCTTCACCCCCAAACCCCTTACTCATATCCATCCCATATCAAATCTCCAATAGGGATTTATTTTTATCCTTCATCCCCGCTCCAATGGGGAACAGGGATCCCCACGGGGATTTCGGGGATCCAATAATTTTCCCTACAGTAATAAGTAAATAGTTATAGAAGCCCAATTACAAATCATTTTCCCTAAAATCCAATCATTGGGCAACCCCTAGGCGTGTAAAACTTCATATGTTTGTAGAACAACATAAAGAATGCAGAAAAGTAGAAATTATGAAGAGTTCTTATGTATATTCATGACACTAATTCAAATTGATTAAATGCAACATGGGTTGTCTAGTGGATAACATACATAATTGTTTCAAAGGAAAAAGGCTACAAGTCTACAACTCACTGTTGATATGCCCAGGAAACAGAATATGATAGCAACAAATGATAAGTATTCAAAGAACAACACTGACTACCTTCAAGTAGTCTCTCAACCAACAAAAACAATCCCAGATCACCCAAAACAAGTGTCATAATTAAAATTGAACAATAATTACAGCGAGACTCATGTGTCTGGAGAAATTTTGGTGTAACCCAATATATTTGGAGAAAATTCAGTGAGACCCCAAAGTTTCATAATTCATGAATAGACTCTTATATTTCAGGGATTCGGGGACGGGGTAGATCGGGGACGGGGAGGGGCGGGGAATGGATTTGGAGCGGATTCGGGGCGGGGACCTGCCTATCTCCACCCCTATCCAATCCCCCAACATTTTCAAAAAAAATCCGCATATCCTATCCAATCTCCATATTGCCCATCCGTTCGGATCGGGGATCGGATCGGATTCGGACGGGGCGGATGAAATGGCCAACCCTACTTATAGTTTCAACTTTTGTAAGAAATGAGGATTGTTGGTAAAGGGGTTATTTGAAACACCCCAAAATAGTATAAGTGACAAGCGAATTGAATCGGAGGGAGTATCTCGTATTTACAATCAATGTTGCCATCGTAAGTCCTTTTTTAAGTAAAAATGGGGTTTTGTGATTGGAGATCCCCATATTCAAAATGAGTTCTTATTCAATTTTTTTACTAAAATGAGTTCTTATTTGGGTAAATGATTGGACATGCTCAGAGCATATCTACGGCCCTCACGCTTTTCCTTTTGTTTTTTTTACCCAAATAAAAACTTTGAGCATAAGCATCTGCAATAGGAAGTTCATTTTCTAGCCAAATTTATCAACCAATACCCATATACACATTTTTTTATCGGCAAAAATTTATTAAACTTTGAAAACAAATTACAAAGATTAAAAGGGCCCAAGACAAAGAACACCAAGGACCTAAAGGGGGAAAAAAAAACCGAGACACAACATGGATGGTAAGAAACCAGTCAAAGGCAAACAACCAAAAAACCCCTAGAAGCTCCCCCGCTTAAACCACCACTGAAGAAAGCACAAACCAGCAGAAACAAAAAACCAAGGCATCCGAAAAGAGAAACTAAGCAGCCTAAAGCAACAAAACAAAGTAGAGACCACCCAAAAATTGAAGCCAAACAACTATATAAGCAACAAACAACCGACAACAGGATATGATGAAACTTAATCAGAACTCCATTGAAATGGAGGCATCTTCTTCCAAATCATCTAGAGCTTCAATATCCTATTCAATACCCATATACACATTTCGTCTGTGCAGGTTGAGACTAGATCCACTCTCCTCACATGTGCTACTATATCTTGCACATCTCCTGTGTCTTCTGATTTCTTCTCTCTGATGGGATCAAAACAACAGGTTCATGTGGTCAGGTTAAATCTGACCACGCGTCCGACGGTAGACACTCGATTGTTTCGACGACTTTGGTTACCTAGCAAACTCAAACAGACATTCCTCTCAACGACGAACTAAACTTTGGTTTTCCAGAGAACCCAACTCCTCACATAAAATAGGCCTCCACCTTCTCTCTCTCTCTCTCAAAAGCTGTTGAAAAAATTGAGTAGGATTTGGATTGTACCTCATTTTGGTAAAGAAATGGGCAAAACCCAAAATGTGGATGGATTTTGGGTCATGCATTGGAAATTGATTTTTGTTGTTATTACTAAACTTTTGAATTTGAGTCTTAAAATGGGTCAAAATTGGAGATGGGCTAATAATGTTGACCAAAATCTTTAAACGGAATCGATCAGGTTCAGCAGGTATGAAAATGAAGATCGAAACACCTTTGTACTGCAAGTCATTCTCTAAGTCAAATTAGCCGATTTCCAGAAGATCAGAATAAATATAAAACTAGAAAAGATGGTTTCCCATAGATTCTGGCATAAGTATTAGTGTATCTAAATATTTTATTACATTGATTGCCCAAGTCTTGAACAATTGAGAGACAGTGAACTTCACAAGTAAACAAAAATAAAATTAAATAAAAACAATCACTGCTTTTCTTAAGGATACAAGTTACAATGGCTTTCCATTTCTTACAATGAACTTGCAAATTGTAGCTCATACTTGGCCATAATTGGAGTGGCCTGCTCCTTGTACCTATTGTTGCCACCAATTTCTCCAAGGACAGGAGAAACGGAGATGGACAACACCTGGTGGTATAGAAGATGCGAGGGCGTGCCAGGAGATATGAATCTCCAAGAAAATAAGAAAAAACACTTGAAACTACTAACTTCTTTCAAGCAAATGTGAAACTAAAGTTACAATGGTTCGTGGGCCTTGAACAAGGACTTCAACAATTGAAGAAAACTAGGGTTTACATAGAAGAAAAAAGGAAAGAAGAAGAAGAAGAAAAAGAAGAAGAAGAAGAAACGGGATAGAGGTAGAAGATAGACATAGATAGAAGAAGAAGAGATCAATCGACTAACTGAGAGTTAGGAGATAAACTAAATTTACTTGCTGCAGTGAGCTTTGTTGGTGCTTGGACCCCTCTAATGTTGCACAATGACTTGTATTTATAGGCATCATTTGCTTATGAATGGTTCAGGAGATTTCGGATTCACTAAGCATATTTTCTGCTTACTTTCTTCAGAAATCTTCTCCAAAGCTACCAAGTGTCCCTTTGACTCAGTCATCCCCTTTTATTTGGTGCTGAAATTAACTCCTAGGCCGCCAAGTGTCCCATTACTATAACTAACCACTTTCCACAAAAAGTGGTAACTAACTCCTTGGAGGCTTTCATCCCATGTGGCAATAATTACCCACTTTCCTTTATTTAAGCTTCATGCATTTGAAAGAATGTCTGATGCTCTCACATATCGCCATGTGTCAGGAGATATCCATACCAAGAGATATTGTCAGATCTCCTGAGGAGATATCTGACAAATGTCCCATATGGCAGAAATTAACTATTTGTGATTTTATCTAATTATCACATGTTAATTTTGGCCTCTTGGAAAAAATCATGGGATAAACTTTGCTTCCTACAATTTAGGTAACCACCTTATCACTTTCAAAAGATGCATTATCTCCTAAATTGTAGGGAATTCGGCTTAGGGATAAATCCGAATTCAAATTAAAGTCTTTTTTAGCCAATATTATTGCCACGTGTTAAAAATTAAAAATTATAGTACAAACACCTATACGAATTAGTAATATAGCACGTTGAATGATCTGAACTCTTACAAGTAGGTGGATTGAACCCTTTAATCTTTACAAAAAACAAATAATTAAATGGTTTAGGAGGTGGCATGATCTCCACTCCTCCTTCCAACATTTTCACCACGGCACTCATTGACGGTCTGGCTTTCGGTGAGTCCTGAACACACCGCAATGCCACCATAGCCATTCTCTTTGTTATCACTCTACCCTTCTCTTCTATTCCATATGTAAGTATCATTTTTGGTAGCTGACATTGCTCATAGTCATCCCAAACTTGTTTCGGCAACTAATCTAGGCTATCAGTGAACCCCACTTTGGCATTCCTCCTCCTCCTCCTCACTATCTCAAACAAAAGCATGCCGAAGCTATAAACGTTGCATTTGTATGTGATGGGGTAGTTGTAGAGAAGAAACTTAGGAGCTGAATAACCAGGGGTCCCTTTATATCCTGTTGTAGAGCCATGGGTGTTGTCTCTATTGCAAAGCTTTGCAAGGCCAAAATCTGCAACCTTAGGGTTAAAATTGACATCCAATAGCACGTTACATGGCTTTATGTCATAATGTATGATTATCTGGTGACACTCTTCATGAAGGTAAGCAATACCTTTTGCTATCCCAATCGCAATTCCAGGCAACTTATTCCAGTCAATTCCTTTCGTATCATCGCTGAACAAGTATTTATCGAGCGATCCATTTTCCATGTGCTTGTACACTAACGCGATCATTAAGCGATCGTAACAAAAACCATATAGCCTCACTAGGTTTATATGGTGAGTCCTTCCAATAGTGCTCACCTCTGCCATGAATTGTTGCTTGGCTCTTTTATCTAGTAAGCTCTTTTTGAGGACCTTTACTGCAATCTTGACTCCATTAGAGAATTTATCTCTCCAAACTACTCCAAAGCCTCCCGAGCCCAGCACGGTTGAGTAATTAGTAGTGAAGCTACCTAACTAGCTGTGAATCTTACCGGTTTTTCATTCGCCAGGTATTGGAGGAACCTCTCCATTGTAGGTGCATAGGTTTCCCAAACTTGAACAACATTGGAGACCTGTGGTACTGTAGCCTCGGCATGTTGCAGTTTTGACTCAATTGCCCTACTCAATTTCCTAGAGCAAACCCATGAGATGAAGCCTCTTATTACGAGAACCATGAGAATCACTATTATGATTGCAATTTGTTATTTGCGAACTTTATTCTGAAAATGAACTTATATACCAACGCCCATAACTGAAATAAAACAAACGAACTTACTAGTTGTTGTTGCCTCTCCATCGCTGGTCTGTGGTTGAGAAGGATTGTAGTCGCCAGAGGTAGACATCTCTGTGGCATCATAACAATTGAAAAACTCAGATACCTAAGCAACCATTAGACCATGTGTTTGGTGGAGTCTCCAAAAGTTCATTTAGGACTTCTCAGTACAAGTTTCTTCTGGGGATAAACATAGCCCTTAACACATTTGAACTGATGAAAATATCAAGCTGAAAGCTAATCTACTATCTAGACTCCCCTTTCAATGAAGAGGAAGATGAAAAAAAATTTGCTTTTAAATTTTGAAAATGCAGTAAAGGAACCTACATGAAAAGCAATAAGATGTGACATAGTTAAACTAATGGGGAGGATGAGTTATATTTAACACCTGAATTTTTAAGTACTCTAAATTAGATGAATACAAGTGGGTCCTACCAATGAACTTTTTTCTATATAACTCGATATTCAGCCCACGAGACTGACTATAAGTGGCTAAAACACAAGATTTCCAATTTTAATAGCAGGTAGCCCTCTAACAACAAGACATGCAACCAACGCACCCCCTATTTTTTAATCAAGACGGTCATGTGGCCCCCTTTTATCGTGCGGACAAATGGGCACGTGGGTGTCCGGACCTACCAAATAACTGGACAGGAGCTCTGTCCTAAGCTTCATGTCTAGAGAGAAAGAAAATAGATGGGGCTTACTGATTGACAACTGATTCTGATCTTCTTCTTCTTTTTTTTATTGGCTAGGTTATCGCATCACCCGCATCACCTAGTACCGGTAGAAGTTCGACCTGTTGAAAAAGAAAGTTTTAATTGAGTTGAGTGGTCATACTGATGAAAGTTTTTTTTTTTCTAAACAAAGAATTTATTAATCTTGATAAACGAATTACAAAAATTAAAAGGATCTGAGACTAAAAACGCTAAGGACCCAAAATGGGAAATAACAAGGAAACACCAAGGATGGCAAGATACCAACCACAACACTGAAAGAGAAAAAAAAAACCAAGAACAAAGCTTCTGAAAGGCTCCAAAACCAAACCCAAACCAAGCCAAGAACAAGCAAAACCAAAAGAACCATAACACGAACTAGGAAACAAAAAACCCCACAACGCCAAAGCCAAACAAAAACCCCCAGAAAGCTGCATCCTCGAGACTCCACCACCAACAAAAGAAATATTAGAACTCTACAGAAATTGAGGTACTTTCTTCCACTTTATCAAGAGTTATAATATCTGGTTCAGAAATTTCAACTCCCCGTAGTTCTAAGAATTTCTTAATATTGTAGTTCTCCCTTCCGAGGAATTTTACACCAGGAGAAGCATTAATCTCCATACTCTCACGGGCTTCTTTGACTAAAATTGCATACCTTTTATGAATGTCGGTGGGCCCATCAAAACTATCTTTCTTCAAAAACTTCTTTTTGATCCCGGTTAACCGTTTTGGAAAAGACGGCAGCTTTCAAAAGATTTTTTGTCCATAAAGGTTTCCTTTGAAAAACTTTTTTAGCCCGGGCTTTCTTTGTATGGTGTTTGTACTCCACATAATCAATAAAGGGATCAGTAGAAACAAGATCAAGAGATTGGGAGCCAAAACTTACTGCAGCCTCCAAAGCATTGACAACGACTCATTAGAAGCAAAAAAGGGAGGAGGAGAGAGCAACCTTCTCTGTCCATGAAAGTATTCCCCACAGTTTGAGAAATCTCCCTACACTCCTCCACATGGATTGAGCTCTCTGTAAACTGATTAATACCCAAGGGAGTCGACAGCTTGGCTTGGTCACCCTTATTAGCAATAGCAAAAGTGTCATCCTTATTGCCACTAACATTATCATCTTCACACTTCTCATACGCACCATCATAATATTCAGAATCTTCTTCTATAGATCTTCGAACACCACGATTTATGCAAACGGAGTCAGCCTTCAAGAAATTGTTGCTTACACCTGGTTCCAAAGATTCTTAGAACTACAATATTACCAATAGAAAAAGAAAGTGTCAATGTTCCAAAGATTCAAGGGAACCCCATAACAACTCAGCCAAACAACCCTTTAAGTATCGAATTTCAAATTAGGACTCCATCGCTTGACATCCTCAAACCAATTCCTTAGCCAACACATTCCTGCCTCTTCTAACATAGATTTCAAATCATCCACAGATGCAAAAGTCAATAGAACCAACTTTCCCCCCATGTCTCTCAATTGAGTGTTATAAATCCCATCTGCAATGAAAGTTTCCATCAAAGATTCCACACTCCTCAAAGAAGGGAGCCAACCAACTGCACTCCTATCTAGCCAATCCCCCTCCTTCAGTAGCTTGAACAAATAAACTATCAGGATTGTTCTGGATTCTGTTAGCAATGACATCCGCGAAAGAAGGACTACCAAGTTTATGAGCCAACACATTTCTGTCATTACAAGACCAATAATCTTTTCCAACGCACACAGTATCTTTCGGAGAGGTTTTATGAACAGAAGATTTAGCAGATTTAAAGGCACCTTGATTGGTTCTAGAGTTCCTTGTGTATTTTTCCAAATTCACCTGAAGCTTAAAATCCTTAATTATAATCCCATCAAGATCATGAACAACTTTCAAAGCCTCATCTCTATTCAAGAATCGAATAAACCAAAACTTAGTGTTGAATTTTGCGCTTCTCTTGACAGGAATATAAATATCATCCACTTGACCATAACTCCTAAAGATTTGGTGCAACCAAGTCTTATCCATCTCCTTCGGTAAATTATCAACAAAAATTGTAAACACATTCTTCCTTCCTACTACCGTGAATACCACCATTAAGCCTTTCCATCATCCACACAGATCAGATTGAGCAGAGAACCATATGGAGTATCAAACAAAGATACAAATAAAGCAAGAAGAAATACCTCGCAGCAAGGAGCTTAACAGACAAGCCCACATCAGTTGAATCTGATGTACTATAAAATTGGAGAGGATGTAATAAGATGATCAGCCATGGCGAGCTGGAAGAGAAGGGGCATTGAAATACGCCGGCAGCAGTCGGAGTAGTGGGAGAGGGAGGAAGGTGAAATGGTAAAGGGGAGATATGGGTGAGGGTAAGTAGATCGGGGGAGGGGAGGAAAGAAGAAGGATGATAGGGAGAGAACAGGAGGTTGGAGAAAGGGAGGCAGTGGCTAAGGTTTAACATCAGGGAAAGAGAGAGAGGGTTTCATTGTTGAGGATCATACTGATGAAAGTTAAAACTTGATTTACAAGATAGAGTGAGATAAGTTTCAAGGGGCAAGTGGAGGAGATTAAGTCAAAGGTCAAACTTGGATAATTGGGAGAAGAAAAACGTGGGTCACGGTTCAGCATCACATTTGAAGACTTTAAGCTTCCGATATGGCTTTTGTGATTTGTTCAATAAATGAAAGTTTATCTCATGTTTTTCCTATTGTATTGTTTTACCTATAAATTGGCTTGTAAGTTGATTGTATAAAGTGTGCAAGAAATTAGAGTGAGTGAGAGAGATAAAGATCAGACGTGTGAGAGTATATTTTTTAAGTGTTTGTGTGCATTTGCAATAAAATTATGTTTGAGATGGTGTGTACCCTCCTCTGTTTCTTGCACCAATAGTGGTATCAGAGCTAGATGGGCTAATGATCACGAACCTCTGTTCCACTTTCCGACAAGATTCGATAGCCAAACGGGTTGAAAATCAAAGAGGAAATAGACGACGACCAAAATGGGGCCAGAAATCAGAAATGATCAAAAATTAATTTTGATCCTTGACGGGATGAAGCTAGACGGGCCAAAACGCCAATGAATCAGACGACGTGCCAAACTTTGGTCAGAAATCAAAGTTTACAAAAATTGATTTTGATCCCAGAAGTAGACTTACCTGAACGAGACAAGTTTAGTGGGGAAATTCCACCAATGAGAAAATCACGGAGTTGTTCGCACGTTGTTCATCTTCTTTAGCTCCGGCGAGTTGATTCGAGTTGTCGAGACGGAATTGAAGTCATTTGACCCAACGACCAAGAGAGTCACTTACTGCAATTGGCAGCTTGAAAGATCATTAGTAAAGGATCAAAGAAACAAATCATCGGTTTCACCGACAAAATAAAGAAGTTTGGTGGTTGATCCATATTTATTTCCTCATCAAATACAGTTGGTTGTCTGATCCATATTTACTTCAAATCCTTCCCCACCAGACGTGTATTGATGTAAGCAATAAAGCTGGTCCTCCAAGTTGTAAATTACAGTCTAAGCACCTCAAGCCTTGAAGTTTAAGTTGTTCAAATGAAATCCTAATTTCCAAATTGTGCATTTGGGATCTTTTTGGAGATATTGTGAATAAGATGAGATGGGATGAGTGACCAAAAGAAAGGCGATATTTTGGTTATCCAAATGATATTTTGGGTACGTAGGCCAAAAAGAAAGGAGAAATTGATGAAGGAGATGTGACAAGCAAAATTGGACGATATTTTGAGGATTCTAGACGAGGTACTGACATGAGACGTGTACCAAAGCACGAACAAACGAGATATTGACATGACGACCATTTACAACTTGCCACAAGCAATTTAGATGGTGTATTTAACGGTGCAAGCTCAAATGGCAAAAGAAACCAATTTCTTTTCACTACCACGCTTAGGCAAGGAGAAATATGAGAACTGGAGCATCTAGATGCGAGTGCTTTTGCAATCGTAGGAGCTATGGGAATCAGTAGATCAAGGCTACCAGAAGCATTCAAAAGAAGATAGAGCCAAGCTTTCAGACGCATAGAAAGTGACTCTCAAAGAGTTGAGAAAGAAGGATCGACGGGCTTTGTTGTTAATTTATCAAAGGGTTGAAGAAAACAATTTTGAAAAGATTTCAGCAGCAACCAATTCGAAAGAAGCTTAGGACATTCTTCAAAATGCTAATCAAGGAATTGAGAAGACGATACGATTTCGACTCCAACTATTAAGGGAGGAGTTCGAAGGATTGAAGATGGAGGACGATGAGACGAGATCATCATATTTCACAAAGATGGTGACGATTGTGAACTAGATGAGACGCTTTGTTGAGAAGATAGACGATGTTCGAGTGATGGAGAAAATACTTAAATAACGAAGTTTGAAGTCCAATAATGTTGTTGTTGTAGTTGAGGAATCAAAGACGTCAACAACATAACGGTTGACGAGTTGATGGCTACGCTAGAAATTCATGAGCAGAGGATCAACAAAAGATCTCCCTCAAGTTCCCTAGAATAGGATTTACAGATGAGTATGATATTCAGTAGGTATGACAAAGAGCAAGGTAGAGGAAGATGATGTGGACAAGGTCGTCAAGCGAGAGGAAGAGGTGGTGGAGTACACTAAATTATTGGATAAGGTAGAGGCAGAGGCAAACAAGGACGAGGATGAGGTTTTGATAAAAGTCAGGTAAAGTGCTATAATTGCAATGATTTTGGGCATTATAGCAGGGAATGCAGTGTTTCAATTCTCATCAATATGGCCATTATAGTTATGATTGTCCAAAGGAGGGATTCTATGAAGATGTGGATGAGCATGCACATATTGCAGAGAATGTTGATGCAACGGTACTCATAGCACAAACTATGATGTCGAATGAAGACAATGAGTGATCTTAGAAGGGTAAATCAAGTTTAAGGGGGGATGACGAAAGTTAAACTTGATTTTCAAGATAGAGTGAGATAAGTTTCAAGGGGCAAGTGGAGGAGATTAAGTCAAAGGCCAGACTTGAATAATTGGGAGAAAAAAAATGAGGGTCACTCTTCAACATCACATTTGAAGACTGTGAGCTTCTGTGATGGTTTTTGTGATTTGTTCAATAGATGAGAGTTTATCTCATGTTTGTCCTATTGTATTGTTTTATCTATAAATTGGCTTGTAAGTTGATTGTGTAAAGTGTGCAAGAAATTAGAGTGAGTGAGAGAGATAAAGATTAGACGTGCGAGAGTATATTTTGTAAGTGTTTGTGTGCATTTGTAATAAAATTTTGTTTGAGATTGTGTGTAGCCTCCTCTTTTTCATGCACCAACACATACCAACAATCAGGTAAGGATACTCTGCCGACGAGAACTCTGCCTTCACCACTAAATGCTGCACTAACTCTACTGGCCTTTTTCCTTAATTTCTTCTCCCCTCATCCTTTGCTTAACTCTCAGAGAGAGAGAGAGAGCGAGAGCATGCAAACAAGGTGGGAGGGCAATTTGCAACATTTTATTATGGCTAATGGCAAGATCCCCCCTTCCAAACCCCTCCTAAAACCCAAAACCCTAGCCTTTCCAGCTATCATCTGTGCCAAAATCAGCCCACTATCTCTCTCCATCTCCTTCTCCCCTTTCTTACCTATTCACCGATCTATATTCCCCCCCTATTTTTCCTTGTCGTGAACATCCATCCCCCCTTTTATTGCAGGTTTTTTTTTCAGAGCCCAATCTTCGTTCATCGCAACTTTCTCCCTCGCATCTTCCTCTAGTTTTGGTTTCCTTGGATCGTGGGCTCCCACTACTCGTTGTCGGGTCTCTCTCCAATGACTCTTTTTCGGCAGCCTTCGCCGAAGCCCTTGTGACCTCAATATTTTTTGGCTCTGTTTTCGATCTGCTGCTCCGCCTTTCAGTATTCTAGATTGTCATGCTTCGGTCTATCAGGTGATTGTTTTCCTATTTTATGCTGCTATTGAGTCTGGGCTCTTCTCTTGGTTGACTATCAAAAGTTTGGAAGCTATGGAGAGTGAGCATACTACCCTATTTACTCTCTTTGTAGACAATTTGCCTGAGCATGTTGGATGTATTTGGTTCAGGAAGTTTTTCAACCAATTTGGGGTTATTAAGGATGTGTATATCCCGCTAAAGTGTACCAAGTTAGTAATAGAAAATTTGGTTTTGTGCAGTATAACTGTTATATTTCGGCGGAGGTGGTCTTATCCAAATCCAATGGATTTCGTATTGAAGATAGGAAGCTTTTTGTTAAGTTCCTTTCTTATGAGGCTCGGGGTAATACGCCGGTGCAAAAAAGGGATGGTCAGAACTACTCTACTTGTGGGGAGACTACCAAAAGAATGGCAACTAGTAGACTTTAATTTGGTGAAGAATGGAACCGGTATGAAATTTTCATTTGTAGATGTGCTAAAAGGGAAGGACTTGGATTCCTCCAAGATTGCTATTAAAGTCAAGGAAAATATCATTGGGGATGGGAATGATTGGCTTTCAAGAAGTTTCATTGCTAAATTGCCCTCCCTACGATCAGTGGAGTCTATCCCAATTGATTGGGACATAAGGCTTGGTTTGGTTTGGTTTGGTTTGGCTCCTTTTATAGAGACGATGATGTCTATGATTGAGGGCCCTGAGGTCAACTGGTTGAGAAACTTCTTTGATGAGTTCCGACCTTGGAGTCCTGACATCGCTATTGATGTCTCTCGTAATGTTTGGTTGAATTGTTATGGAGTTCCTCTTCATGTGTGGAATTCAGACACTTTCTTTAGCATTGGAAGGAGTTGGGGAGAGCCTATTACCCTTGATGACGCTACCTCGAGAGGTTTGTCTTTCTCTTCAGAAAAAGTGCAAATCTTTACCAATTCTTTTCGTGTTATTAATCAAGAGATCATCTTGGAGGTTAATGGAAGACTATCCAATTTGGGTTATGGAAGATCAATTAGTGGTTAGCAATATGATAAGGGAGGTTTGTGGTTGTAAGTGCAAAGGTGTAGATAGCCTCAAATTGGATAAAAAAGAAGATGATTGGTTTGAAAACAGTGAAAGGGATAAACTTGAGGATAATGGTATGGGTGAAGACAAGAATCATATTGTTGGCACAACAGCTTTGAGAGAAGATGTAGAGAATGTGGATTCAAACAACTTGTGTTTATCTATTGTGGGGGATGATAGGAACTGCAATAAGGAAGAGGCGTAGGAGATTACCAAAGCAGTGCATGGGATGGATGATACCCGTATGGATGATGACCAACATTCACAAGTTCCAGAGAATGTTCTTCTATTGGAAAATGTAACAGATGAAGAGTCAAATGATATTACTCCATCCGTCCCAATTTAATAGTCTCTCGTTTTATCCTAATCGGATAAAAATTTTATATGCAATATGGATCTTGTTTGATAGATCTTGATTTAATCTAATAAACAAAGTGTTCAAAATCATTTACAACATTATAGATTATAAGATATAACACTTTCAAAAGTGGCACAAACTCCCAAAAGGGACTATAAAATTGGGACGGAGGGAGTAATTCTGATGATTCAAGTTCGAAAGCTAAGATGACAATTGCGGATTCTGATATTGATGATTGCGATCTTTTCTCGACTAACTCTTTAATTAAATATGTGGATTACATGCGCCATAAGATGAAACACGAAAGCAATAAAGGAAAATGCAAGAACCCTTTATGGTCTAAAAATCCTTTGAAAGCTGTGATGTTTTCTAGGACAAATAGCCAGGATCTTAAAAAGAACAATTCGAGGAGATTGAAGTTGGGCTTGAAGAAAGGAAACATCGATGATCCCACTCATAAGTCTCAAGAGGAAGTTAGTAGAATGGAGAGAAGGTTGGAAGAAGAATCTTTAGCCTCGATGATAGGAAGTGTTGATGGTAGTGTCGATGGAAGTATCGATGGTCTCACTCATTCGTTTCAAGAGGAGGTTAGTAGTGTCATTCGTAAGAGGAACTCGAATTTAGTCAAGGAAACTTGGAAGAACATGAAGATGAGTGTTCCCTTTGGTCTAAAATTTCATGGAAGGGAGAACTTTACTATTAAGAAGTTTTTAGAATTGAAGGGAGTCGAAATTTTAGATAGGAAATTAATGGGGAAATTAAAGCTCTCGATATTTTGGAGGGAGATACCTCCATTTCTATGGAGTTCTAATCTGCTGCATGCATGTTGTGGGAGCTTTCTGGTGCTGTCCTTTTTTTGGGTGTGGGAGTTTTCATTGATTGAGGGTTTTCGGATTCTCTTGTTGTTTCTGTCATACCCAGGTTTGGGGGTAGATGGTGTTTAGTCCCACATTGGTTGTTTACATGAGTGATCTTGAGTAAATAACAAATCATACGCTTCTACTTTTTTTTGGGCTTAAGCATTTTTAGCATGGTGTGGGCTTGTGGATCAAATCGTAAGTCTTGGGCGATTGGTCTACATGGGGCGTTACAAAATGGTATCAGTCCCATACTGGGTCCAAGTGGTGAGTAGGAGGATATTTCCGCCACTACGGGTGTAGGGGGAGGTTGCTAGGACTATGCAACAAGGACGTTGCATCCCTAAGGGGGAAAGATTGTAATATCCTAGGTTTGGGGGGGTAAATGGTGTTTAGTCCCACATTGGTTGTTTATATGAATGATCTTGAGTATATAACAAACCATGAAATTTACTACTACTAAGACTGGGAACGCCAAGATTTTGCGCCATGGTGTTCTTTGTGGATCAAATCAGCTTGCCAATTTGGCCTCTACGTACGTGGGGCGTTACAGTTTCGAAGCTTCTAGATTCGCTTGTTTTTTGGTTGGCTGGGGAGTTGAAGCTCTTTTGATTTATCTTTTTTCTTGCTGTAGTTTTTGGGGTGTCTTAGGAGTGGTTCTTATTTTTTGGTTTTTGGTTTGGGCGCTGGTTGGTATCTTACCACCCTTATTGTTTTTTTCCCTTTGGGCCCTTGGCATTTTCAAAAATTAATAAATTCTTTGCTTAGAAAAAAAAAAAAAAAAGTTTTATGATGGGTTCAAAGGAGGCTTAAGCTTAGGTAGTGGTTTCGAAGAGGATAAGTTAGTGGTTTCTTCCTCTTTCACAATCAGCGGAACAGTCAAAACCAGACAAATCAACTTATAAGAAAAAAGGGTCGAAGACGTCATTATGCAGACACACAAGTCAATAGGGCATTTATCGCTTTTGACCGGTATTTTGGTCAGGTTTTGAACCGACATAGGTGTGGTGGGTCTCACATAAAATGCCTCAAACTGACCAAAAAAAAAGAGGCACGGTCACATGAATTCTGGCTAAGATTTGAGTCCAGTTATCAGTGATCAACTCCGTAAACAATACAAGTCTTCAGTCCCTAAGTCTGGCTTCAGAGATTTCTTGGGTAGTTCAACAACAAGATTTAGAAAGCTGCCTCTGTGAGGATGTGCACATTACTGAAAAGGCAAGAAGCTGGCGAACTCAGCATAGAGGATAGCAATCCTCAAATAGGCTCGATGAGATTACGCGCGGCAATATTTCAAGTTAAGAATCCGAAGGCACCTTTCAAAATATGCCCTACAGATACCACAAAACCTAAAGCTAGCTTAAGAACAAATTTTAATCAACTTACCCAAATAAACAAATTTTGATCAACACAATGAAGGCAGTTTACAACCAATTGATTTTGCACAAATTTCACAAAATGCCCATCAAGAGCCGTTTTACAAAGAAAATAATCAACCAGCTGGAAAATTTTGGAAAAAATCACATCCAAAAAGAACCAACAAAATAAGTACCTCCTTAAATAATAACAAACTACAGATTTCCCGTGAACTTTTGCTGGGATGTTTGCGTTTATACTTCTATAATAGCAATACAAGTTTGACAATTGTTGCTATACAAAACACGGGACGACGTCAAGTCTCAAATTTATGGACACAGCTTGAGCATAACAAACGAAGTTCATTACAATTTACAACCTACCAATAGGCAAGCGCATTTGCAGAGTACTCGAATCTTGTACCTTCATCTCTGATAATGACAACTCTGCACACAGTCGCAAATAATATAAAAGTAGAAAAAGATGGGTTCCCAAAGATCAGGCATAAGTGCAAGTGTATTTAAATACTTTATTACATTGTCTAAGTCCTAAATAAAGGTAGAGACGGTGAACTTGACAAATAAATCAAGAAAAGATCGTGGCTCTTCTTTAGGGGTTTTGCATTTCTGACGATGAACGGGCAATTTGTATCTCATACTTTGCCATGATTATTGCCGTATGCTCCTTGTACCAATATGAATTAGTTCCATAGCCAGCTGAATTGTTTAAATTGTAACTAGTACGTGGATTGAGCACATTAAACCTTATGGAAAACAAATAATGGCATGGTTTAGGAGGTGGCATGATTTCCACTCCTCCTTCCAACATCTGCACCACAAAACTCATCGGCGGCTTGGCCTCTAGTGAGTCTTGAACACACCACAATGCTACCACAGCCATTCTCTGTGTTGTCTCTCTATCCTTTTCTTCTATTCCATGAGAAAGGGTCATTGTTGTCAGCTCGTCTTTCTCATATTCATCCCAAACAAGTTTCGGGAACCAATCAAGGCTATCAGTGGAACCCACTCTAACATTCCTCCTCCTCCCCACTATCTAAAACAAAAGCATGCCCAAGCTATAAGCATCATATTTGTATGTGTTAGGGTAGTTATTGAGTAGAAACTCGGGAGCCAAATAACCGGGGGCCTTTCTCTTCTGTAATGGTCCCTAGAAAATGTTTTTAACTGGACGGTCAAGATTGCATCAGGGGGGAGAGGGGGCGCTGGATGGTAGATTCGATCGTTTGTTGTTGTTAGGTCAAAAAACCTAGGGTTTGTTGCTTCAATTTTTTTGGTGCATTGTACCATGGCATGGAGGTGAGGGTTTCCATCTTGGTGGAGCTCTCGGGTAACTAGGATGTAGTAGGGTTGGTAGGCTAGTTGGAGTAGTGAGAGTAAAAGTTCTAGTAGAAGTTCTTTTGGACATGGGCATTGTGGGTAGGTGAGGAATACATTTTTTGCTTGAAATCAAAAATTGGTTTGGAGTGGTATTTTTCTAGTATTTTTAGAAAATTGGGGAAATCCCTCTAACCGTACAAGACTCAAACTTCTTAAAAAACCCGGAGGGAATGGATGGACTAGAGTGAGTAGTGATTGGGGGGGCGCTGTATTAATATTACTAGCGCCCCCCTCCCCCCTGATGCGATCTTGACCATTCATTTAAAGAAAGGAGACACGTGTATGGTTAGTGGTTAAACAAAGTCCCTATTGGGCCCATGAAGTGAATGTAGTGTCTCGTTGTGTTTACAATTGATTCTCTATTTACCCCCATTTACAATTTGTCTAGTGTAAAAGGACAACGTGGGGGTAAAGTAAAGGGAAAATGAGTGGCGGGAAATTAAAGTGTTTGTAAGATTTGAATTATTTTGAAAGTGAATCTTGCTGGGGAAGATTCTAGATCTTTTGGTACATATATAGTGGCAGAAACACTAGTGGTGTTAGACAAACAAGAAGGAATATGCTAGTAGAGTGTGACTGCTATTGCGGTGATTTTTTGTTCTGGTATCTTGTCTCTGCCCTTCTTTTTTGCCTGTCTCTGTTTTTGATAATATTGGCATACAATATTGTACTGCTTAGAAGACTATCCCGCGAATTACGAGCAGTTCACTCAAATGTGTGTAGATCGTTTTTTGACATGACAAATAGGACTGCGGGAAGAGAGTCGGTCGACAGCTCCGGTGAAGTTTGTTCCAGCGTGCGAGGAAGAGAGGGAGCTAATTTCAAAGCTAAGGTGTCTCAATCGAAGGGTTAGTAGAGGTAATAGAGTGGGTAAAAGTGTTTGGATAAAAGAATTGGAGTCTTTTATTAGAAATGAAAGGAGGAAGCGGCCCGGGTTTAGGACTCGCTCAAGGCGTTAGAAAAATGAAAACTCAATGCAGGGTGGCTACAAAGCTGCGTAGTTATCATGCCCGCGGCGCCTCTCATGGTCGCGTACAAGGGAAGATGTTATGTACAGAATATCCCTAGACTGGTTAAAAGGACTAAGAGAGGAGTTAGGAAGCTACAATTATTTGATGAAGCATTAAGGGATGTTACTTTTAATAATCAAGGTTGTTCGAGATTGCTAAATGGGATTAATTTGGGAAATAAAAGGTTTGACCATCAATCAGACAAAATTGTTGTGAAGAGCATTAAGTTAATTGGGAATGTGCAACTGGGTCAAGATGCAAAAGAGGAAGCTGTTGTGCACCCTGTGCTATTGTTCATTATAAGTGGCAATAGTCCATCAGATTCTATCCCTACACCTGATAAGATATTTATCGGACGGTCATGTGCGTTATCTCTATTGCAAATCTTTACAAGGCCAAAATCTGCAACCTTAGGGATAAAATTGACATCCAGTAGCACGTTACCGGGCTTTATATCATACTAAATGATTCATTGCTCACACTATTCATGAAGATAAGCTATACCTCTTGCTATCCCAATCACAATTTGAGGTAGCTTATTCCAATCAATTCCTTGTGCATCATCGTTGAACAAGTGCTTAGCTAGTGATCCATTTTTCATGTACTAATACACTAACGCGCTCAGTGAGCTATTCTAGGAAACCTATATAGCCTCACTAAGTTTATATGGTATGTCCTTCCAATAGTGCTCACCTCTGCCATGAAGTGCGCCTTGGCTCTTTTATCTAGTTAGCTCCTCTTGAGGACCTTGACCGCAATTTTGACTCCATGCGGGAATCATCCTTAGCCAACTATTCCGAAGCCTCCTGAACCCAATACCTTTGACTAATTATTCGTGAAATGACATAATTCTTATGCTGTGAATCTTACCAGTCTTTCCTTTGCCAAGTCTTGGAGGAAGTTCTGCATTGTAGGTGCATCGATTGTCCAAACTTGAACCACATTTAAAGTTGTTGGTACTTCAATGACAGATAACCTTTTCAACTTTGCCACATTTACAACTAGTAATAGTGGAGCAATAGGTGCCATTTTCAACTTCGTCAGACAAATCAATATGATAATGCTGGCTGTTATGAGCGTTATGAGTACCATTGCAATGACTGCAACTTGAAAAGTAGTAAGATGATGTTTAAAAAAATATCGGCATCTGTCATTTTCATAACTATTTTTCTATGAATAAACTTACTAACAAATGTGGAAAACCATTGTCGCTGCCTGGTGGATCAGAAGGATTGTAATCCCCAAAGGTAGGCATCTCTGTGGCGTCAATACCACTAGAAAAACTCAGATAAGAAAAGGGTAATTCCACTAACCTCCCCTGAGGTTTTTGATAATTACATAAACTTTCCCTTACGTTTCAAAAATAGCAGTGACCTCCGCTGAGGTTTAGTTTGTTTCAAATTCCCCCCTTGGTTAGTCAACAGTTACTGACTATGACAGAAAGTAAAGCTTTCAACACAAAAAAAAAGTGATGTTGTTACCATTTTAGCCCTCACATCATCACTTTGCTCCTTTATGTACTTGTTTACATTTAAATTTAACAAATCCAATAATTAATTGACATGTAATCAATAATGCCAAACGTTGGCCAATATGTGTCAATGAAGGCACACTGGATTACTAAAATAAAGATGGATTAATACGATGTCGTATTAGTTCTCATGTTTGAAAAGTAGTTATTGGCAGTTACAAGTCAAACTGATATACTCCCTCCGTTCCAATTTTATAGTCCCTCATTCTATTCTAATCGGATAAAAAATGATTATATCTTTCAATCGGTAATACATTTTATATGCAATATGGATCTTGTTTGACAAATCTTAATTTAATTTAATAAACAGAGTGTTCAAAATCACCTAAAACATTGTAAATTATAAGATATAACTCTTTGAAAAGTGGCACGAACTCCCAAAAGGGACTATAAAATTGGGACGGAGGGAGTAATAAATTGACTTAGAAGCCCTGATTTCAACTGCTAAATGCATGAACTCCACTTGTAAACATATGAAATGGGTTAGTTGATAGTTAAGACACGTGGAACATATCGTGCAAAACAGTTATTTCCTTAACACTTAATCATTTAAGTTGGTTAAGCAACTGGGCAAATTCAAATTAAAACTTTTGAAGGAAGATTAACAAGTTCAGATCTATTGGAGGGAAGAAACTGCCAACTTGAAGTAGAAAGATGGAGTTTGAAGTGAGCGAAGTTCAAATTCTTTGAGTGGAAAGTTTAAATTACAAGCAGTGCCTATAAAATAGAAGAAATTGGAGAGTGAAAACCCTTGGATAAATCTTCAACAAACAACTATCAAAGAAATTATGCTTGGTCTGTTCATTGGCAAGTAGAATTAGGATTTCGACTCAATCCGAAGTAGGTTAGGAACTAGATTAAAAAATAGTTTAGGAAGTAGATCTCGATTATTCTTGCAACAATCAGTTGTTCGAAGTTCTTGTTACCTTTTGTTTGAAGTTGAAGACAATTTCGAAGTAAGTCTATCTTTGATTTATCAATCAAAGTATCTTATTTCCTTGTTGTTCTTTTATTTCCTAAGTATATTGGTAAACGTATTTCTTTACTTTGAAAGAAAATCCTCTTAATTGAGGTAATTGAATCATAAAAACACAATCGTCTGATTAGATTTGGTTTTCCAAAGTTGTTCAAAGTGAGGAGATTTAAAACTCTCTATGGTACACTCACACACAATTATTTTTCATTGCAAAGAAGTAAAATAACCAAATAGTATCATGCTAACTAAAATTTTTAAAAAATCCATTACCAACCCCCCAAGTTTACCACTGCATATGTTGGAAGGAGTTAAAGAAGAAAGAAATTAATAAGGCACTCTAGCCATAATCTTAGCATTTACTAGTCCTAGGAAGAAGACTGGTGTTTAACATATATATGTACTTTCTAGATAGTTTGCTATATGTACTTTGTTGCAAGAAATCTAACATGTATATGGACTTGATCTAAGAAAGAACGGGCATAACGTGTTGTAGAATAGATTAATTATAGCTTAGGACGGACAATAGATTAGGATGATAGTTCTTTTTGTCGTTATTCCGTGTTTTCTTCTTTTTAATTACTTCCTTAGAGCTATTACGTTGTTTTTTTATTTCAAACCTCCGAATTCTTAAATTTTTGTGGGGTGGTTGTAGTCAATATTTCAATTCACTGGAGAACAATACTAAAAGATAATTTCTTTTTTGTCAAAATTTTTGAAAGAAAAAATTGATTTATGCTCTATCAATTTTTACATGGTTCTATTTTTTTTCAAAGACTTAACTTGGGAGTCTTTTATAATTGGGGAACATGAGCCTTACATAGAATAGGGATGGGAATGCAGGAGAGAGCATCATACAAATAATATAACCACTCTTAATGTTATGATGCAAAGCGGGTTGCCTCCACATTCTTGGATAGTTGCACTACAAGAAAATCAAGATCTAGCAATGGTTGAGAATGTCACAGAAGATGCCTGAAACTGTTACTAAAGCCCCCCAAAACCTATACCAACAGTTTGAGGATGCGTTGCAAGATCTATGTCACTGTAGGGTTTTAGTAACGCTTTTGTGAATTGTTGGTACCACCATTCTTTCTAGTAACGGTTGCTTTAGTAACACTTAAAACCGTTGCTACATCCCAATTCTACCCCTAACTATTGTTGGACTTTAGTGACACTTGAAACCATTGCTGTAGACAGGTTTCTTTTTGTTTTTTAATTGTAGCTATAGCAACACTTAAAACTGTTGCTATAAAGCCTTTTTTTTTTCCCCCTGATAGTAGCCATAGAAACACTTAAAACCGTTGCTATAGACCCTTTTTTTTTGAAAAAAAAATTGCAGTTGTATATATTCCATTTATTTTCATATATATACCTAAGAAACTGTTATCAAATGTCCATAATGCTAAAAGTTGAGTAATTGCAATTTCATGCAACTCTATCCCAAGTGAAACATCTACAAGGGATGCATAATGACCTATTTTCATTTGCAATTTTCATATATAAACGATTGTGCGTAGATAGTTCCAACCTACAGTATACATAATCCCTAAATACTAACCCACAATGCCAATTTCATAAAGCCCTTAAAAACAAATATTGGCATTTTGAATGTCAAAATCTACCGAAAGCAAGAAGGGAAACTTAATCGACCAAAACTATTCGACTACCAAATGCATGTAGACCTCTATTTGAAAACGAAATCGAAATACCTTGTCTAACCAACTTCACTGGTTCGCACCAAAAACACCAAAATGTGGTCATTTTCAGCAAGCAATCGACGGTGACAAGATTTCGAGGATACCTTGGGGAAGATCGATTTGGGGCAGCTCGATTTCTCTCTCTCTCTCTCCTCCACCGCTGGGTTTGGCAAAAGAGGGGAACTGAAGCAAAGGATCGTGGGATTTGGAAAGGGCAAAGCAAGGAAAAAAAAAAAAACAAGAAAAAGGCAAGAAGCAATAAAATGACGTCGTTTCACTTTAGGGAATCAATTACCACAGGAGCCCAATTTTTACTGCGTTTTCAATTCTCGCCAAAAAGTAAGGGCTAAAGATGAAAAAAAAAATTGGAGGGATATTTGATTAACTTTATTCTAATGTAAAATATTCTAATTCACTTATGCAAAAGATAGACGCACAGTTCCAATAGGAGCAGTTTTTTTCGAATCGGAACCGTCTAGATTTTAAGTGGGAGTGATTATATCCTCCATGCAAAAAATAAAGTGATTTAATTATCGTTACGTACTTGATCGAATGTGACAAATTTTTAATTTATAATGAATCAACATCCCGATGGAAGGGCTTTTAATACCCGATAGACTTCAAATCTAGCGAGAGTGATTAAAATATCAAGACAAACAAAGTGAACGGTTTGGATCATCATAATTGTGTTGCAATCGTGTGACTAACGTACATTAAACTATAGCACAAGGCTTAGTTTTCTAACCAATTGTATTCAACATATAGATTTCAATGGTTGTTACCGAGTCAAAATTTATAATGATCGATCTGAACCGTTATGATTTCACATCTCGTTGATTCCATGATTGACACCAATTTTGGATATCATCGGATATCAATAGCCATGATATCGGATCATGTTTAATGCCTCTCGAGGCCTGAAAGTCTTATTCTAAACCATAACAGCGCCACCAAATATATATATTTTCCGATCGGAACTGTCTATCTTTCATATATTACAGAGTCCATCGTTTGTACAAAAAGTTAAGTTCATTGTGTTTCAACTTACATTTAATCGGATGATAACTCTCTTGTAAAATTCATCGAAATAACACATTCATACCCCAATCAAGGGCTTTCCTAAATCCGATCGATATGTAACTTTCAATGATTGATTTAACCAACAAAAACTATCATATTAATGCTCTCGATTGTTCAATTAGTTTAATTTAATGGAGATCTGAACATATTTGTGCAGAACCTTGTCATTATTTTTTTAAAACCCATTTAAAAAAAAAATTGTAACTTGTCACTTTTTTTTCTTTTTTTTGTTTAACTCTCTCTCTCTCTAAATTTTGTAGTGCTTGCTGATTAAATCTTTCATGTAAATTTTTTGCTCGATCAGATTTAGAAAGTCCTTTCATCGGGACACAATTGATAGTTAATTAAGTATTGTGCAATAGTTGATGTACGGTAGCCACACGATCGCGACATAATCAGGATGATCGAGGTCGTTGATTACGTTGTGTTCGTTGATTATAACATTCATGTAATTTTTTTTTGTGTTATAGTTGTTTATAATTATATGATATAATGGATGATATATGTAAATCGGTCTTTAGAATGAAGTATATTAGTATATACTATATGTGGGCCTAATGAAGAGGGTATTTAGTAACGGTTGGAGGATATTTAGTAACGGTTTTGTTCTAAACGTTACTAGAAGCAGGACTTTAGCAATAGTTTTCATTGAACCGTTACTAAATTAATGTAATACACTAACAGTTCAATAAAAACCGTTACTAAAGTCTTGTTTCTAGTAACGGTGTTAGAACTGTTACTATAACCAATGTCTACCAACAGTTTATCCAACCGTTACTAAAAAAACTGTTACTAGATCTTGATATTCTTGTAGTGTTTGAACCGTATTCGGCCCAAACGTCATTTTTAAGTTGTGTGAATGCTTCTACGTATGGTCGAATGGTCGAATGCTTCTACACATTACTCATCCCCGTTCTAGCAATGATCAACAATGGATTTCAGCTGTTCAATGTCATTTTCGCCTTTGAAAAGGGCAGTTTTGTCGTTGGAAGAAATAATTGATTTGCTTATAACTTTTACTAATAAACTCCGTTTCAGTTGCCATCTATTTTGGCAACCTTATAATTCTTTGTAGTTTCTGATTTTCTAGTCAAATTAGAAATTTTCTTTTTTGATAATTTTCAGATTTCTTTTATTTGGTTGCCTTAGTAGTCTAGGGTCTCAACGATACTATAAAAGCTATTGTAAGTGTTGGGGCAATTTGATCAGTTGTCATTTGATTACTCAAAATTGATTGTTGAAGGAGAGATTATCTCTAGTTAAATCATTGTTTGTGATTGTCCTTATTTCAAGTCGCTCTAATTTACAAGATTCACTGCATCATGTTGCGCTGTCAAAATCTCAAACTACCTCTCAACCTAACAGTTTTATACTAATTGTAACAATAATAGTAAATATTTGATTTGATGACTAGTGTCTGGATCAGTCTACCTACACTTTAACTAATCATGAAAGATTAATTCCACCCACCACCAGAAAAGGCCCAATTAAATATATTAATTAGTTGTAAAACTGCATCTGATATTGTTGATATCATGTGGTTAAAAATTTTGTGATATCACTGTTAGAATTATTTTTCATTTCATAATACAAACCAAGTATTTTTGAACAAGTTGAAAGGGTCATTTACTTAATTATGATAATAAAAACGGGAAAAACCTATGGTACGCCAGTACGCCCTCTTATGTACGTAATTGGTTTTGTTACATATGATTTTGGTGATTGTTTCATATTTTTTGGTATATTAATGTGAACAGTAATGTGAATACTATTTTTTAAAACCCATAGCGGCTCATATACCGTGAGTAGTGAATTTCTAAAAATCTGCAATTTGAACAAAATCATACATAGCAAGTATAAAATTATGCGTAACAATCACCAAAAATATACGTAACGGAGGGTTAGCTTTAATTACGTTAGTTTCTTTTCATATTTTCCCTGACCTGTAAGGGTATTTTACTAGTAATTTGCAAGTGGTTGCAGCAGTCGCAACCGGGTTTGTAGTGCGTTTCTGAGTGGTGAGGTTAGAATCCTTAATTTTATTTTTATTTTTATTTTTGGTTTCATGGTGCCGTGGGTGGAGGTGGTTCACGGAGTAAGGGTGAATTGTGATTTTGTGAAGTAGTGCAGAAATTGATTCTCTCCTAAAGGTGTGTGTGTGTGTGTGTGTGTGTGAGAGAGAGAGAGAGAGAGAGAGAGAGAGAGAGAATTTATAATTTTTCATTTTTTAAGCCGGGGGTGCATATTTAAAGAGGAGGAAAGTGAGTGGTTTCTTCCTCTTTCACAATCAAGCAAACTGTCATCAGGGACGGAGGTGTATGGGTTGTCCGCCGGGGGCTATGGCTCTTGCCCAACAAAAAATTGACACCGCAATTTTTTTTTTTTTTTATTATTTTTTAATCTAAGACTTTTGATAAGCTCCTACCAAAACTACACTACTCCAGTATTCATATATTTGACCATAGATTTCGGCCATTCATATATTTAACCATAGATTTCGGCCATTCATATGTTTGACCAAATCTACACTACTCCTTAATTTTATTTTTTCACTTTGTAGTTACTTTTGATTTGTTAAGAGTACTTAAATATTGTGTTTTGCATTAGGTACTATTAAGACATAAATTTCTTAATTAAGAACACTCATATATTGTGTTTTTTTAAAATTATTTTGTTATGTGGCACCCCCTCGGATATGAAATCCTAGCTAGCTCCGTCCCACTGTCATACTAGAGACAAATCAACTTATATACTTAACTAAAAAAAGCAGGAAAGTCGTTATTTGCAATTAAAGTTTGGTCAATTTAGTTGAATTCAAAGGGAGCCAGTCGTTATTGCTATATTCAAATTTTTTTTTATTTTTATTTTCACAGAATTTTTTTTGTTAATTATTGCTTTGTTTCAATGAGAGAAATTGGACCCAAAAAAAATATCCAGACTAGAAATTTTTTAAATAGATAAAAAAAAACCCCAAAAAAACTATTTGTTTTTTACTTAATTTTTTTTGACTTAAAAATTGGGAAACAATTAAAAGTGTGATTTGTTGTGGAATTACCAATTAGTGTAGATCATGGCATACCTAACAGTTTGAAATAAAATTTGCTAGTTTTCCATGCTTTTAACTTGCGTTTTATTTTGTTTCCCCGAATGCTTCAACTTGCTTCAGCAGCTGACATTTTGTAGGGTTTACTTCTCTCCTTAAAAGGATTTGAGCGGCTAATTTTAGAGGAACAGATTCGTTGAGCATGCGCTAGGAATGAGAAATGAACATCAGAACACATTTTTGGCACAGTTCATTATCCAAGTCAAATTGGTCTTCCATTTCTATAAGGGAAAAAAAACAAAAAACAGATGATGGGTGTCCAAAACAAGAAAAGATAGTTTCCAGAAGCTCAAGCACAAATGGTATAAGACTAGAAAAGATGGTTTCCCAAAGATTTAGGCCTAAATGCAAGTGTCTTTGAATTCATTTATACATTGCCTAAGTTTTAAATAAATGTAAAGACGGTGAACTTCACAAGTAAATGTACAAACTATCAGTTGCAGCTATTCTTCAGGTACAAATTACGATGATTTTCCATTTCCTATGATGAACTGGCGATTTGTATCTCGTACTTAGCCATAATTGTTGTCGTCTGCTCCTTGTACCAATATGAATTGGATCCATAGCCAATCGAATAGTCTGAACTGTTACAAGTAGGTGCATTAAGGACATTAACCCCCACAGAAAACAAATAATGGAATGGTTTAGGAGGTGCCATGATCTCCACTCCTCCTTCCAACATTTTCACCACAACACTCATCGGCGGTCTAGCCTCTGGTGAGTCTTGAACACACCACAATGCTACCAAAGCCATTCTTTGTGCTTTCTCGCTATCCTTCTCTTCTATTCCATATGTAAGTGTCATTTTTGCTAGCTCACCTTTCTCATACTTATCCCAAACATGTTTCGGAAACCAATCCAGGCTATCAGTGGACCCCACTTTAGCATTCCTTCTCCTTCCAACTATCTCAAACAAAAGCATGCCAAAGCTGTAAACATCACATTTGTATGTGATAGGGTAATTATTAAGTAGAAACTCAGGAGCCGAATAACCAGGAGTCCCTTTATATCCTATCGAAGAGTCATGAGTGTTATCTCTGTTGCAAATCTTTGCGAGGCCGAAATCCGCAACCTTAGGGTTAAAATTGACATCAAGTAGCACATTACCGGGCTTTATGTCATAGTGAATGATTCTCTGCTCACACTCTTCATGAAGATAAGCTATACCTCTTGCCGTGCCAATTGCAATTTCAGGTAGCTTATTCCAATCAATTCCTTGGGTATCATCGCCGAACAAGTATTTATCTAGCGATCCATTTTCCATGTACTCGTATATTAATGCACTCATGAATGGATCATAGGAAAAACCATATAGCCTGACTAGGTTTATATGGTATGTCCTTCCAATAGTGCTCACCTCCGCCATGAACTGCCCCTTTGCTCTTTCATCTATTAAGCTCCTTTTGAGGACCTTTACCGCAATTTTGACACCATTCGGGAGTTGTCCTTTGTAAACAATCCCAAAGCCTCCCGAACCCAACACCTTGGAGTAATTATTCGTGAAGCTACATAACTGTTGAGCGGTGAATCTTACTGGCCTTTCCTTTGCCAGGTCTTGGAGGAACCTCTCCATTGTAGGTGCATCCAGTGTCCAAACTTGAACTACATTTATGGCCGGTGGTACTGTAGCGACAGATGCCCTTGTCCACATCTTCACACAAACGCATATGTATGTGATAACGCAGACTATTATGAGTATTGGGACTATCATTCCTATGGCTGCAATTTGAAAAGCAGTCCTATCAGTGGATGATGAATTAGGATAATATTGTAATTGTCATTTTCATAACTATTTTTCTGTGAATGAACTTACAATAAGCAGATGAATCACGGTTGCCGGCTGGTGGAGGAGGAGGAGGAATGAAATCAAACAAATTCAATATGCTTGACTCTGTTTTTTATGCCTTTGGCAGACTCACTAAAATTTGGTCCATAACTTTTTTTTTTTTTTTTACAATTTCGATTCCTTTCTTTATTTAAGAGAAACATTGAAAAGTAAAAACATCTTAGAAGATACTTAAATTAGTATATGAACACAATAAAATTGTTTCGAGTTGCAATTTTATTGTACACCCACCTAAAAGTTTTGTTCTATCCTAAATTTCGCTTTATGTTGAATAAATTTTGAATAATTGCTAGCCAGCGCCTCTGTCATCTTCCGCCACGCTTTGTTCTATGGTTACACAAATTCACCCAATTCTTAATATCTTATTACTTAAAAGGTAAATGATAACGCCAAAGTTGTTTTTGTTTAAACAGGATAAATTAGAAAAGTATTAAATTATGAACAGAAATTTGAAAAAATTAAGGTAAGATGACAATAAAGGCAGTTCTAATTTTTTCTTTTTTTACTTTTAAACTTCTCTCGCTGAAACGAGGAAAAAATACCAGCAAGATAATTAAGGTAAAAGTTTCCTTTAGTGTTCATTAGGTGAAAAGGGCAATGTGACAGGATGGTCTAATATAAGATAATAAGAACCCTTGTTTGATCTCTAATTTCAATGCATTCATTTACTTACCTCTGACTCCTTTATATTTACTAAATTTCGAGTGGAAGGAGGGGTTTGAAATTTGGAAACCAGGCACAAGTTAGACGACTAGCCGAGCAGTTGATTCAGTTGGGAGATGAAGAAAGAAACAAAGTCTGAATGGATTTTTGCTAAATGTTGGATTTATATTGAGTGGTGTTAAAAATTGGGAAAAGTGTTACTTCCGTTGGTTCTAGTGACCCAAAAAAACTGACAGGGGTGGTCAGTGTAGTTTCAGAAACTATAGGTGAGGTGCTTGTCATTGTCAGAAACCACAATGTGGTTAATGTAATTTACTCAATAGTATAATACTGCCATTTGAAAATAGGAAAATGCTTGTGACACACACACACTCACATGTGGTAGGAGTTGACCCAACTCCCACTCTATGTGAGTTTGTGTATGGTTGTGTGCCTCTAGCATTAGCAAACTTTTGTTTCTGTGGATGAACTTACCAGCTGCTGTTGTCCCTGAATCACTGCTCTGTGGTGGAGAATAATCGTACTCATCAACCGTAGACATCTCTGTGGCATCAATAACACTTGAAAAACTCAGATAAAAAGTGTTACACTAACCTCCTCTGAGGTTTTGACAGTAACAGAAACTTTTCCTCTTGTTTTAAAAATAGCAGTGACCTGCATTGAGGTTTACTTTTGGTTTTAGATTCAGAACTTGGCTAGTCAACAGTTACTGACTGCGACAGAAAGCAATGAGTTCAGTACAAAAAATGCTATTCTGTTTCCATTTTACCACTCACATCATCTCTCTTTGCTACTTCATGTACAATGGTAACTAAAATGTCCTGAAAATCCATGATCAACCACCCAAGTTACCCAAAAAGTGGGAATGAATGGGCTCCGATTCATTTGAGTGAATTCGAGCCACTCATCAAGTGAACTTGAGCCACTCCTTCCTACTTTTTGGATACTATTTCTGGGTATCTAGCAGTGTTGATTGGACTTAGGAAGGAATTAAAAAAGAAATGAAGTAGTAGTATTTTAGTGGTCTTAGGAAGAAGACTCGTGTTTAGAGCGAAGTTTCATTTTACAATATGCACTTTTTTCTAATCTGCTTTCCATATGGACGTGATCTACTGAAAAACTTGTGTATTGTCTTGTATTGTATTGTAGAGTAGATTATATAGTTCTTTCTGGCGTTCTTTCTTATGTTTTCTTCTCTTTGCTGTATCCTTAGAGCTATTAGCCTATTACCTTGTTTTTATGTCAAACTGCGATTTCTTTAATTTTTTGCGGGGTGGTTGTACGAGGCCATGGACGTAGTCAATATTTCATGGGGCACTTAAATAATGATCCTTTTAGTCACTTAAAATTAGAAAATCATCCTGAGACTATTTAGAACTTATATTTCCATCCTGAGATTCAAAAAAGTCCTAAAATGCCCTTTATCTATATATAATTATATAATTGTAACAAATTAATGGATTGAGGACTAATTTTAAAGTTGCATATATGGAGGGTGGGAAGTGGACCATTTTCAATTTTTTGAGGTCCTATACTGTAGTTACGGGATTGAGATAAAACAAAATCCCTATTATCTCGTTGTATCGTTCATCCACCTTCGCTCTTCTTCAAACTCAATCTGTGCAAATCCCTATTTTCTCGTTTTTTCCTCCTCGTCCTCACCCAGAAATCAGTTGTTCTTCAAACTTAATTTGTCCCGGAATTCTCGTCGCCCTCACCCAGAAATCTCGAAAGACACAAAAACCACGGAATCCCAAATCTCACTCATCCAGAAATCACAAAAACCACTCGTCCATTCCACCCTGCTATGTCGTCCCGATGAAATTTGCCCCGAAATCCTCCACGTCCTGAAATTAAGGTTAGTTTTTCGTCCTTCAATAGCAAACTCGTCGTCTTTTATAGTTGTAAACATTATTAGATCACCTTGGTCATGATTGGTTGATTAATGTTTGCTTGGTTATTAGAAAGCATTCCTATAATTGGGTTTTAAACACACTAATTCTTTGGAATTTTGTGGAATTTTTTAGATACGGGACTGGGAAAACAAATTCCTTTCAAGTTTGTTTTTTACCAATATTACGAGTTTGTGGATACAGATTTTACCAGATTTTACCATGTCTTTTTAGTTGATCTGTCTATTTTTTTTTACCACTATTTGGTGTTTGTGGATACAAATTATACCAGATTTTACCATGTCATGTGATACATTCTTGAATCATGAGGTTTTTGGATTTATTTCTGTTTGATGAACTCCCTTTCACGCAAATTATCAGGAAAAGGGAGCTCGCATTTCTGTTTGGGCCCATCAGCAATTGTTTGGAAAACCTCGATTTAGCACAATGGCGCGACATAGTGAGTTTTTTTTTTATCACACATGAAGCAGCCCCCAATCGCCGTCCCAAACCTTCACCCCTTTCGATCCCAAGTCTTCGGCAACAATATTCTCTTTCGGCGAACTCGGCGTCAACTAATAGGCGGCCTAAATCTCCGCCCTTGCCGTCACAAATCTTTGCCCTAAATCTTCACCCATCAACGTTCCAATTAGACGCTTTTCATCACTGTTTTCCATTCCTGTCGGTCATCACAATCCTCTATCGTCGTCGACAATCCGGCATAATTGACTGTGATACTCGCAAAGCAGAAGAAACAAGCAACTACCAATTGGTTTTTTATTTTGGTCTTCCGTTTGGTTCTCTGTTTGTTTGTTGCTTTACATGTGACATAGGTTTTGTGATTTTGGTAATTAAGGTCTGATTATGTTGAGATTTTGTTTACCCATTTTTTGATCACATGAAGATGAGATCAACTTTGTTCTAGTTTTTAGGGGGGTTTGTGGTAATTGATAGTTGCCATTTGCTCTTTTGAGTAAATTTACCATGTTATTCTTTTGATTTTTTTTTACCATGATCAGTGAAATATATTGTTGATGTTCTACCATTATCTAATTTCGTAAGTTCTCTTAATATACCATGTTTTATAGTCTTGGATTATTTTTACCATGATAATTGGAAGGTGTGACCATATATTTCACCATGACCAGAGTTGCACATATTCACGAAAATTTACCATGGTGATTGTTCAAGCAAACCATCGATATGGTAAATCTGATCATAACAAACCATCGATATGGTAAATTTGAACAAATAATAAACAATGACCATACAAAATTGATCATGGTAAAAAATTAAATATGTGATTTTTTCATGGTAAATATATTCAAAGAGCATGTTAAACCATAAAAATGAGAAAATGGGGTAATTAATTATCTCACCACAGTCACTATCCTCTCTTTTTCAAACATCCCTAATAATCCGGTGAACTTCAACACATTTTTAAGTTTTGACGGTAAACCACTTGATCACAACAAAATCAATCCTCTTTTGAATTTCAAAAATTATTTCCATTTTGTATTTTTCATCCTCTAATATATAAGAAGGGTAATAATGGTAAATCACATTACAAGAGGATGAAAACATATTTTCATAAATAATGGGGGATGGAAATCTAATTTGCACCCAAAAATCGGATGGATATTTAATTACCTCATATTTCATTTCAATGGAGAGGAATTAATATCAAAAGATAATTCTTTTTTTGTCGAAAGATTTTTTTTTTTTTTTATAAATTATTTATGCTCTAATATCGATTTTCTTCTACATGGCTTTTGTTAAACTTCAAAAACTAAACTTCGGAGAGTATTTATAATCGGCAAAATCGAAATTCAATAATCATAAAAGATTAAAACATGAAAGCCATAGCATAGTAGCCTCTTTTAATATTGCACCGTCGATATAGTAAGCCTTAGGCATGGAAACTCTAGTACGTTAATATAGCCATACTCACCTGGTCGATTTTAGAACAATATTTGGATAACAAAAACCAATTTGGGGACAAAATTTTCGAATAACTAGCAACAGATTTAATGGTAATATTCCAATTCTATATATGCAGAATAATATTCCAATTATCTCTCTACATATATGCAGAATAATCCTATCACGTGTTAATATCATCGGAAATTAATCATGTCGAAATATTTTATTGAGTTGAGTGATCACATACCAACAATCAAGCAAGGGTGCTCTCCAAAAGAGGACTCTTCTTTCACCACTAAATGATCGCGAAGCACTGGCTAGCCTTCTTCCTTCCTTTCTTCACCACTTATCCTCCACTTAACACACACACACACAGATTACAATTTTTCTTTTTTTCAAGAGGGCGGGCTTAAGCCTAGGTAGCGGTGCGTATTTAAGCAAACTGTCATGCCATACTAGAGACAAATCAACCTATAAATACTAAAAGCGGGAAAGTCGTTATTTGCAAACTTAAGAAATTAAATTTGGTCAATTTAGTTGAATTCAACGGCGGGAATAACTATGATGTTCTTAAGCTAGCCAAATTTAGTTAATGGAGATATTCTGCTCTTATTTATCAAAACCTAAGAGTAATTTGGTTACCTAGGCAAGATAATAAGTGTTCCTAATTCGTTACATTTAATAATCAATTGATTTTGTTTGACCGCTAACTCAATATAGTATAAACATACTCATAAGTTTCACGTAGTCTTTCCCATCTAATTAGCTCAATGAGGAGAGCCCTTGGTACGATAAGTGTTTCGATTCGTTACACTTTTTAATAGTATCTTCATTCTAAAAGGAAAGATTTCTCAAGTGATTTCATAATATAGGTAACCAAATTACTTACAAAAAAGAAAAGCAAGCAACTTGTGATATGTTCTTAGGTTTGTTTCAGGTGAAACGTTAGCCCCTCATCTATGCCTCTTGGAAAAGTAGACACTTAGCTTTTAAAAGGGCCCAAATACACTTCCTGACATCTATTCAGGAAGAAAATCTGTAACTACATGCCTTGGTTTCTCTACAGAATGCAACAACAACATCAATAATATAACCCATTTAGTCCCCAATAATTGAGGTATGGGCGGGGGATGGATAAGAGACAGACCTAACTTTTGACAATAAATGCACAAAGTGACTACTCCCAAAATACCACTAAAACAGATGTATTGGAGACAGACCTTAACATTTGGCAATAAATGCACAAAGTGGTTGCTCACAGAATACCACTGAAACAATGGTCCCTTACACCATCACATTTGCTGCGGAAAAGGAAAAAGTAGTTTTTGATTCTATCTTATTGGTTTCAAAAGTCACTATTACCATGATTTGTGCTAACTTATACTAGCAACAAACCAGTGCTATGTACAAGAGTGTAGCAACATCTCAATACCAAAAATATACGTAAATTTGAAATTTAAAAAAGAAAAGAAAAGAATGATACTTCCGTTTTGCTCTTTGCCTCTCTTTGCAACCCTCTGGTGTGAGCAGAGGGTTGCTGTGTTGACAAAATGATGAAGATTGATCTACCAAAGTGGTTAATGTTATGTTCAAACCCAAGTTCAACATGTGGAACAAGGAGTGACATACTTCTTGTATGATGATGACATCATGACGCAGCGGAATCTACGAGAAACTAGTTGCGCACTAGTTCAAACGAGAATAGGTCTCGAATCCACGAGGTTCTTGAATCCACAAGAAGAAAGAGATATAACTCGGAATTATATTTGATTAAAAAGCTCCATATGCCCATAGGCTACATCCTTATTTATTATAGTAGAAGTCCTAACTAAAAGGAAATTACTTAGAGTGGTGACCAAGCAAAGTATTACTTGGAAACCTAGACTATTTGCCAAAAGGAAATAAAATAAAACCTACCCAAAACTAAACTAAAAACGTGCAAAACAGGCAACACAAATAAAATCTCCTAATAGTAATTGTAAATAAAAATTATTACTAAAATAATATTTCCATAAATAATAGGGGTGTATATCTTGTCCTGCATCACATCAACCTACAAAGATGTTGAAGCGGCTCGAGAAAAAAAGAGCCTAGACAAATAATAGACAGATGTTCTTAGAGATGGAAAAAATGACAACAGACGGTTTTCTAGTTAGACGTGATGACGAGAGGAATCAAGCTTATGTGGGGGGATGTTGAAAAGTAAGCTTGGTTAAGAAATGAGAAAAATGTGGTTATTGTTCCACATCAGGCATGCAGCCATTGGAAACTTTGGCTGCCACAGTTGTTGACCCAATGGAGGAAGAGTTCAATTTGAAATTTGTGATGACTGTCACCGGTGTTCACACCCATTTTGTTTGCCTATATATAGATGTACTTGTGTGTGTTGAAAAGTATGAGTGATAAAGAGAAAAAAACACCCAAATGTTCTTGAGAGAATGAGAGAACCCTAGTGTGTGTTTCTCCCCACACCCAGTGGGAAAGAGTAAAATCATGAGTGAAGTGATTTGAGATTGAGGTTGAATAGAACTCCCTCAATTGTATTTGTGTCTACCCCATATAGGGAAATACTCTCCTCCCACGAATGTACCTAATTCTAGGGAACCACAAAAAATTATTGTGTATGCTCTTATGTGTGCTACCGTTATTATCAAAGCCCCTCTACGTACCATTCCAACACTTAATGGGTTATCTATGGGGTCTGAAGGACCAATCTTAACTCAACTACAATTTGCTAACGACTCTTTTATCTTCTACAAAGCAAAGACTAATGAGGCGCAAGCTGTAAAGGATCTATTAAAGTGAATTTGAATTGATTTCGAGTTTGAACATTAATTACCACAAGACCATCCTATGTGGTGTGGGTATCATTGATCTTGATTTGCATCATTATGGTCAAATTTTCATTTGCCAAGCTCATAAACTGCCAGTGAAATATCTAGGCATGCCACATGGAGTAAGTCCCAAACTAAAATCAACCTAGAAGTTTGTGATTGATATATTCAGAACTAGATTAGCCTCCTCCAAAAGAAGATATCTCTCTTTTGGTGGAAGAGTGATCCAAAATAACATAGAAAAGGGAGTGTGGAGGGTTGGGCACAAGAAGTACATCAAAGCCTTGAATGAAGCTCTTTTGATTAAATGGTGGTGGAGGTATGGTGTGGAAGAAGAAGCTCTATGGAGGAATGTTATAAAAAAACAATACAACAAGGGGGCAAGCAAATGGGTTCCGAAGCTCGAGACAAACAAAAAAGTTTCTCTAGTCTGGAAAGATATTATGACTATAAAGGATAGAAATCCCCATTTGCATGCAATTTACTTTGAAAACATGAGGATAAAGGTGGGCAATGGTGATTCTACAATTTTTTGGAAAGACCCCTGGATTGGATCTCCCTTTTTAGCCAAAGCTCTCCCCTCTCTATTCAAGGTTGTTACTCAAAAGGATGAAATGTTAAGTCATGTTTTGTCTACAAGATCAGAGCAAAACAGATGGGATTGGCAATTCAGAAGAAGGTTGTATGGTTTAAAAGAAGCTTTTTTGATAAATTTACATCAACTCTTGGATGATTCAAGGATATACCCAAACATTGGAACCAAAGATGCTCTACTCTCAAAGGGATGTAGCTCTGGTAAAGTTTCAGTAAAGTCAATTTACAAATTGGCCAGACCTCAAGTAATTATTACAAATGCAACATATGATCTAATCTGAGGAAACGTAGCACCGTATATATAGAGTTCAATGCTTTTGATGGCTTGTTCACTTAGTGAGAATTAGAGCTTCTGAGTATTTGGTTGACATTGGAGTAATTTGTGACGCTCAGGATACCATTTGCAGATTTTGTGGTTTAGAGAAGGAATCCATGGATCATCTACTATTACACTGTGAAAAGTTATGGTAAGTCTAGGTAAATATCTTACACTACTGGGGAGTTCAATGGGTAACCCCAAAATCTGTTGTTAGTCTGTTGATTTGGTGGAACGACTAGTGTCCAAATAAGGAAAAGAAGATCATTTGGGACTGCATTCCTCTTGCAGTAATGTGGTCTATTTGAAACAAAAGAAATTATCGTCTTTGACGATGCTACTCCTGATTGGGACGAGATCAATGAAGCCATAAAAATTAGGATTGCTCCCTAGGTAAAAGCCAAGGAAAGTGGGTGTAGTGGAATGTACTCCATTGATGATTTCATTCATAGGATTCAGAGCATTTTGAAGTCCATCTAAACGTTAATCTAGAAGGAGTTTTAGACGGATTGATGTAGGACAAGATATACACCCCTATTATTTATGGAATCACTATTTAGGTAATAATTTTTATTTACGATTAGTACTAGGAGATTTTATTTGTGCCGCCTGTTTTGCACGTTGTTAATTTAGTTTTGGTAAGATTTGATTTTATTTCCCTTTTTGTATAGTCTTGGTTTCCAAGTAGTACTTTGCTTGGTTGTCACTCTAAGTAATTTCCTTTTAATTAGAACTTCTACTAGTATAAATAAGGATGTAGCCTATGGGCATATTTAGCTTTTAATCAAATATAATTCAGAGTTATTTCTCTTTCTTCTTGTGGATTCAAGAACCTCGTGGATTCGAGACCTATTTTCGTTTGAACTGGTACGCAACTAGTTTCTCGTGAATTCTGCTACGTCAAGTGGTATCAGAGAGGATTTTTCCTGGCTCGATGGCACGAAACAAAGTAGATGACACACCTTTTGATGTTGCTCAAAGGTTTGCTGATCCGTGGAAGATGGTGGAAGAACAACCGACAAGTATCCTGGTGGAAATCCGTGAAACACTGCAACAATTGTCTCTATACCTCAAAGAAGGACAAGTAACGGTTGAAGAGAATCGCGCAGTGGGAGTTAACCAACGCCGTCCTCTTGATCAGGTTCGGGAACGCGCATTGGGATTTGCCCAATGCCATCTCGGTAACCAGATTGTAGTTAAAAGACACCCAACTAACCATGTGGATAGCGAAGACGAAACAAAGCTCGAAGTTGATGAAGATCAAGAAGAAGAAGGGGAACGAGTAAACTGTGTTGTGCAAAGGGTTCTATTTGCACCAAATTCAGAGGATAACAACTAGCGGTACAACATCTTTCGATCAAGCTGTTCGATCAACCAGAAGGTGTGTGATCTAATTGTGGACAATGGAAGTTGTGAGAATTTTGTGGTGAGGAGGTTGGTGGACAAAGGTAACTGAAGTCTGTCAAATTTCTCTTTCAATTGGAAAATTTTATAAGGCTGATGTTATATGTGATATTATCGAGATTGATGCTAGTCATGTGCTATTAGGCAAACCTTGGCAGTTTGATGTTGATGTGGTATATAGGGGTTGTAACACCTACTCTTTCATTTGGGAGAGCCGTAAGATTGTTATGATTCCTTCCAGCCAAAGGGTGTCTGTCAAACCTAAAATAGAGCAACCCTCATTTCTAATTGATTCTAGTTCAAAAGCTGAGTTTGCGCTAGATTTTAAGGAGTTTGAACAAATAAACGAGGTTGTGATTTCAGTGCCTACTGATATACAACCGTTGTTGGAAGAGTTTGACGAGCTAGTTACTGATTATGTGTCTAACGAGCTACCTCCAATGATGTTTCTGACAAACAGAAATTTTCCTTTAGGTTTCAATACAAGCAGTGACTTCCATTGAGGTTTACTTTTTTTGTATAAGATTCCCCTCGGTTAGTCAACAGTTACTGACTGCGATGGAAAGTAAGGAGTTCAGCCCAAAAAATGTGATTATGTTTCCATTTTACCCCAAATATCATCTCTTTTGTTCTTTTTAATTGGTGTATCCTTATAGCTATTAATTAAGTTGTTTTTATTTCGAAATTTATTCAATTATTGGGGGCATATAGCAAGTTGAACATGAGCTTCAACTCCTACATATGTGGAATGTAAAATACCAACCGGCAGGATGAAATTTGTAGGCTCTATATCTGTCCAACACTAATAAAAAATTTAAAGAATGTACAGATACGTATGAAAATTGTTTGAAAAGTGTAAAATATGTAATGAGATAAAATATTTGGGTCTATCTCGCCAAAACCAAAACTTGTGATATCCATTATTGTGGGACAATACTATGGGTACAAATTTCTCTGTACAGAAATTTTATAGATCACTTAATTTATTTGGGACCATTCCGGGTCTCATATAGATGGTCGAAGCTGATCATGTTTTTCAAATAATGTTGACTTATATCCCGTAGAGAATCAACTCAATCAAATATCGATAAATGCTCTATCGGTTTATCTAGTTTTTGATTCAGAAAAACAAAAATTAGATAAACTGATGGATCAATATTTAGCGATATTCGATTGAGATGATTTCTTATAGGGTAACAATAAACATGATTTTGAAAAACATGAACGGATCCGGTCATTTGTGTGAGGCCTGTAGTGGTTCAAATTAACTGATCTATATGATTTATGTACAATGAAAAACTTTATGCCCATATTTATTCATTACTCCATTTTGTTCACAAAAACAGACAACATGACAAAAATTTAATACCTATGTAAGTGCTTTCTATTTTAACAAAATGCAGTTTTCAGTTCAAGTGGTGCAGTGGGATTACCTAAATAATATAACTCCAGCAGAACCCTAGTGATATTTGAATCTAAGTATTGAGCCTTTCAACCGAATATCTTCTACTGCAAGACCACTAAATATGATTTGTTGGCCTTTGATGTTTACTTATTAATTTATATATCAATATAACCATACTAACTTGGGGCCTTAATTTAGAACCAAAATTTGGGGGCCTAAAACTAATTTGGGGACAAAAAACTTGATTTTGGGGTCTTACTTTTGGACAAAATTTCGGCGGCATAAAATGGATTTGGGGACAAATTTTGATTAGCCGGCAACTAATCCAATCTTCATCTTCCAATTCTAAAGAGATCTACTCACTCAGAGTCCCATTTTGAAGTCCAATTCGGTGTCTAATGTAATTTTTAAATTGTTAATGTCTTTCAATCTATAATGAATTTTTAGATCTCAATTAGTTTTATTATACAAATTTTTTTTAAATCTTTAAAAATATTGTAGACTAAATGATATTAATAATTAAAAAATTAAATTGGAGACCGAACTAAACTATTAAAATGAGACAGATGGAGTAATTTTTTTTAAAATAAATAGATTATAGTCTCTTTTTTTTTAGGAAGAATTCTCTTATCATGTAAAACAATGTCACAAGTTGGTCATTTCGAAAGATTTTAACGAGTTGAGTGAGACAACTTTTGTGGAAAATGTAAAATGAACTTTCTATTCAACTCATTAAAATCTCCAAAATGAGTAGGAGAAAACTTTCAATCCTAGCAGTCCGATGCAATAGTACACAATCACGACGACAGTTGTAATTGATTTAGAGGAAACATTTATTTCCACCACTAGTAGAAATATCTTATTCTTGAGTAGAACAAGTATATAAAGCTCCAAGACACCGACTAAACAAACAGCTTATGCCAGCACATCTAACTGATCAAACTGACAGAGTTTAACAGATCAAACATAGAGACACCTGCTACTACTGTTAACTAACGGTAACCTTAGTGTTTAAGGCTTGATTGGTCAACAGAGTGATCAAATACCAACAATCAGGCAAGGGTACCTCTTCGAATGATCAGGACTCCGCCTTCACTGCTAAATGCTGGAGAGAGAGAGAGAGTGAGAGAGAGGTGTTTTGTTTTGTTTTGTTTTTTTTTTTTAGTTCAAACAAGGCGAGCGATCTGTGGCGGAGCCAGTGCAGGACCAAGGTGGGCACGTGCCCACACTGAATTTTTTCCCCCTGCTTTTTGTTTTTTGCAGCCCATTTTAAAGGTTACTATAGGCAACAAAATTATCTGCTACTTGACAATAGATATGCTTGGTCTAGTTGGCCAAGCAGGAATGGTCAGGTCCGAGTCCTGGTAGTGATTGTTATCATGCTCTTTTTTTCTTTCCTTCTATTTCCAAATGGAAGAAGAAAATGAGTAAATTTATTGAGATCACCGTTTTACTAATTTTTTAAAAAAAATTGAAAAAAATCTTAAGGATTGTTACTATAATTAATTTAATTTTTTGTCATAAGATTTTTTTCAATTTTTTGTCTAATAGTTAAGCTAGTTATCATAATTTTATAATTTCTTCAAAAAAATGAACTTAAGGTAGAGGCTTTAAGCTAGCGATGACAACATACAAAGTAATGTGTTTTTATAGGATTAGAAATGAAACAATCACCAGATGAAAAATTAAAACTTGTCGAGGTCAATTGTAAAGAAAAGCAAAGCGAAAAATTAACTAACTGGTTTTCTAATGAATTTCTGATTTTGATCTTCATTAGAGAAATCTATGAATTTGTATACGATAAAGAGGAGAGAGAAAGAGTAAAGCGAATATTCAGTTTTTCATTTCATCAACTTGCAGATACACACAAGATCAAGCTTATATATCTTGATTACACCAACTTAGCTACAAACTAGAGTTAGCATGCAACTAACTACACTTAAGTTATTGCACGTGGGTAGGGCTCCAAATGAACTGATTGAGCTGCTTGCGAGGCACTAATATACTAAGAAGTGTATTAGTATCTTCGAGTGATTTTATTTGATTGCTAATTCCTAATTCGTTACACTTTTGAATAGTATCTTCATAGTATCTTCGAGTGATTTTATTTGATTGCTAATTCAATATAGTATATAGAGACTTTATGATTTTTTTTATTCTTATTTGCGTCATAAAACAGTGAACAATGTGTTGACCATATTTTTCAATTGCATGTATAGGTCATTGCTACATATCCACGATCCTTGTATTTTACTTGCAACGTGCCAGGTAGGGTTGTTGATCATTGGTGTGCTTCAATTTTGGGGTATTAGCGAAGACGTAAACTATGAGACGGACGCTAGGCTTATGAGACAATGTGAGGATTGAAGAATGCCAGAGATTCATATCAAAATAGGTTTGAAGAAAACTTTGAGGTATCGATTTGATTGAAAGAACCCTTGTATAAGAGCATACACCGGTACCTATGCAGGAAACAAGAAGTTGGGTCCTGGAAACAACATTAGTTACACTATATAAGTACGCTCCACTATTTATTTTATTCACTTTGGCATTTTTCTATTGACTAGCAATGAGAAGTGTATGCTTCATAGGCCAAGCTCCTTTATGGTTGGCAATTTCATGTCAAAACACACATTTTCATGTATCCTATTTTATCAATTTGTATTTTCTCTTTATTATTTTCTAGAGAGTCTGTATAGGTAAGGAAATAAATTATTTTGATTTGTATTTCACTTGAGTACTGCAGTAGTCATTAAGTCAAGTGGTTTTATGATTGAGGACGGGAAAGGAAATTGAGAATAAAAAATAATAATAATTGGAGGTGATCATTTTAATTAAGTAAACAAAATAATTGGAGATGTGCAATTCGGACAGGTTTGCTCGAGCAAGATGATTGAGCGACTGCTTCTGGATTTGTTTTGCTCAAGCAAGTTTCAGAATCGCTCCAGTGAAAGTGGAATTTTTTATTTGCTCCGTAAATACAAAGATATTAGGGTTCACAATTTCATTGAGAGCAGCCATCACTTCTAAACCTCTGTTCTTATACTTCCAAATGACTTTGAGGGCAAAGGCTTATGTATCTTGAAGAAGTTTCAAAGTCAAACTACAATAAACTTCTACTCAAGGGTACCCGTACCCATGCAAAAATAACAAAGGTTTTAAAGTTATTACATAAGTTGAAATTGTCAAAAGCTTGGAGAAATTAAAGTTACAGGGTCATCTTTCAAAAATGTACTTAGTATGAAGATGAGAAAATAACTTCATGATCATAAAATCTTCATGGCATGCATTCACACTCCAAGCATCTGATCTCATGCTCCATTTTTTTTTTTTGCACGGCAAAATTTTTTTTATTAATCTAATACTCCCTCCGTCCCAATTTGTTTGTTCAATACGAAACTATGTGTAATTTTCAAACTAAAAAATAATGTACTTACAAAAATAATTTTCTAATCAATATGGATTTTGTTTAATGGATCTCATTGATAACTTTAATACGGTGCAAAAAAAATTAAAAATTATTTTGATAAATACATTATTTTTTAGTTTGAAAATTGCACGTAATTTTGTAGTGAGCAAACAAATTGGGATAGAGGGAGTATTATCAAAGATACATGATTAAACGGGACAAGAGAAAAGCAAATAAATGCCTTTCGAGACCTAAATGATTGAAAGGCTGACAAGAAGATAACCAAACAAACAAGATAACCTACACCTGAACCCCAATTACGGAACACAACTAACACAAAAACCAACACCCAAAACCCAATAACACCACCTAAACCTAAAAAAGAAAACCCCATTAATCCATATTCCTTCCCTCCTCAACTAACATAGTTCTGTAGCGCTCCTCATTGCTTTCCTCTATTTGAGCAATCTTACTAATCACTTCTCCATCATCACCATCGTAACCAATACCTATCGACTTGTTAAAGTCCCAAATTGCTTGTGCCTTATTTAGATTGATTCTATTCCTATTATTGATAGCTTCTGAAGAAATAGATAAAGATATAGCCGTTGCCGCCGATCTAAAGATAGCTTTTGGTTTGTATTTCTTCGATTTTCCCCCTCTATAGACCGATTTCCTAAATATGCCCATCACCTCATCGATTGGACGAAGCCATCTTTTACCTTTCCTTTTACCCCTGTCTTGAATACTCGTATCTCTAAATGAATTCATCGATTTAGGCCCATTAGAAAGCCCAACATTTGCACCCAAAGATGGCTCACATATAACACCCTCGTTCTAGTCCAAAGTAGAATTCTCCACACAAGTCTAGCATGTAGTGGAGTCTTCCATAACCTTCTTGAATATTCCGGAACTCTCTAGGTTTCTCCACTTCTAGAATCTTCCAGAAATATCTAGAACACTCTAGACCATTCTAGATTTATCTAGATTATTCTTCGGCCTTCTAGAGAGTTCTCCATTATTCTAGAATTCTCTAGAATACTCTTGAACCTTCCGGACTATTCTAAATTCTATGTTCTATTATGGAGGAATCTAGATCCATGATCTATGGAGAGAGATGTGTTGACTTTCAACAGCTTATTCCAATCAATTCCATGTGTATCATCGTTGAACAAGTGCTTAGCTAGTGATCCATTTTCCATGTACTCATACACTAACGCGCTTAGTGAGCTATTGTAGGAAACCTGTATAGCCTCACTAAGTTTATATGGTATGTCCTTCCAATAGTGCTCACCTCTGCTATGAAGTGCGTCTTGGCTCTTTTATCTAGTAAGCTCCTTTTGAGGACCTTGACCGCAATTTTGACTCCATGCGGGAATCATCCTTCGGTAAACTATTCGAAGCCTCCCGAACCCAATACCTTTGAGTAATTATTCGTGAAATGACATAATTGTTGTGCTGTGAATCTTACCGGTCTTTCCTTTGCCAAGTCGTGGAGCAAGTTCTCCATTGTAGGTGCATTGATTGTCCAAACTTGAACAACATTTAAAGTTGGTGGTACTTCAATGACAGATACCCTTTTCAACTTTGCCACATTTACAGCTAGTAATATTGGAGCAACAGATGCCATTTACAACTTCGTTAGGCAAATCAATATGATAATGCCGGCTATTACGAGCGTTATGAGTACCATTGCAATGACTGCAAGTAAAAGTTGTAAGATGGTGTTTAAAAAAATATTGGCAACTGTCATTTGCATAACTATTTTTCTATGAATAAACTTACTAACAGATGTGGAAAACCTTCTCGCTGTGTGGTGGATCAGAAGGATTGTAATCCCCAAAGGTAGACATCTATGTGGCATCAATAACACTAGAAAAACTCAAATAAGAAAAGGGTAATTCCACTAACCTCCCCTGAGGTTTTTGATAATTACAAAAACTTTCCCTTATGTTTCAAAAATAGCAGTGACCTCCCACTGAGGTTTAGTTTGTTTCAATTTTTCTTTTTTTAAGCAGGGGTGCGTATTTAAAGAGGAGGAAAGTGAGTGGTTTCTTCCTCTTTCACAATCAAGAAAACTGTCACCACGGATAGAGGTATGGGTTGCCTGTTGGGGGGGGCGTGGCCCCTGCCCAAGCAAAAATTGTCACCGCAATTTTTTTCTTTATTTAATGTAAGACTTTTGATTAGCCCCTACCAAAACTGCAGTACTCTAGTATTCATATGTTTGAGCATAGATTTCGGCCATTCATATGTTTGACCAAATCTACACTACTCCTCAATTTTATTTTTTCACTTTGTAATTGCTTTTGATTTGTTAAGAGTACTTAAATATTATGTTTTGCATTGGGTACTATTAAGACGTACATTTGTTAATTAAGAACAGTTATATATTGTGTTTTTTTAAATTGTTCTGTTATGTGGCACCCCCTCGGATATGAAATCCTAGCTAGCTCCGTCCCACTGTCCTACTAGAGAAAAATCAACTTATATACTTAACTAAAAAAAGCAGGAAAGTCAATTTAGTTGAACTCAAAGGGAGCCGGTCGTTATTGCTATATTCAAATAGCAATATAGCATAAGTGAGTGGTATACTCCTCCTTCACAAACAAAGAGATTCTCAAAGTAGAGAGTAATCATTTTCTGCAAATATAATAAAAGCGGGAAATTAGTTCTGTTTGTCATTTGTAGACTCCAAAAAGAGTTACCTGGTATTTTCTCCAATAAATCACTTGGCAAATTTTTGTCCTTATTCAAATTTTTTCGCCTTTTTTATTTTCACAGCAATTTTTTTGTTAATTATTGCTTTGTTTCAATGGGAGAAATTGGACCAAAAAAACAATGATCCAGACTATAAATTTTTTAAATAGATAAAAAAAAAAAAACCCAAAAAAAACTATTTGTTTTTTACTTAATTTTTTCTGAGTTAAAAATTGGGAAACAATTAAAAGTGTGATTTGTTGTGGAATTACCAATAAGTGTAGATCATGGCATACCTAACAGTTTGAAATAAAATTTGCTAGTTTTCCATGCTTTTAACTTTCGTTTTATTTTGTTTCCCCGAATGCTTCAACTCGCTTTAGCAGCTGATGTATTGTAGGGTTTAAGTCTCGCCTTAAAAGGATTTGAGCGGCTAATTTTAGAGGATCAGATTCGTTGAGCATGCTCTAAGAATGAGAAATGAACATCGGAACGCATTTTTGGCACAGTTCATTATCCAAGTCAAATTGGTCTTCCATTTCTATAAGGAAAAAAAAAAAAAAAAACAACGGATGAAGGGGTGTCTTGCTACTACCCAAAACAAGAAAAGATAGTTTCCAGAAGCTCAAGCATAAATGGTAGTATAAGACTAGAAAAGATGGTTTCCCAAAGATTAAGGCCTAAATGCAAGTGTCTTTGAATACGTTAATACATTGCCTAAGTTTTAAATAAATGTAAAGACGGTGAACTTCACAAGTAAATGTACAAACTATCAGTTGCAGCTCTTCTTTAGGTACAAATTACCATGGTTTTCCATTTCCTATGATGAACTGGCGATTTGTATCTCGTACTTAGCCATAATTGTTGTCGCCTGCTCCTTGTACCAATGTGAATTGGTTCCATAGCCAATTGAATAGTCCGAACTGTTACAAGTAGGTGCATTAAGGACATTAACCCCCACAGAAAACAAATAATGGAATGGTTTAGGAGGTGCCATGATCTCCACTCCTCCTTCCAATATTTTCACCACAACACTCATTGGCTGTCTAGCCTCTGGTGAGTCTTGAACACACCACAATGCTACCAAAGCCATTCTTTGTGCTCTCTCACTATCCTTCTGTTCTATCCCATACGTAAGTGTCATTTTTGCTAGCTCACCTTTCTCATACTTATCCCAAACATGTTTCGGAAACCAATCTAGGCTATCAGTGGACCCCACTTTAGCATTCCTTCTCCTTCCAACTATCTCAAACAAAAGCATGCCAAAGCTATAAACATCACATTTGTATGTGATAGGGTAATTATTAAGTAGAAACTCAGGAGCCGAATAACCAAGAGTCCCTTTATATCCTGTCGAAGAGTCATGAGTGTTATCTCTATTGCAAATCTTTGCGAGGCCGAAATCCGCAACCTTAGGGTTAAAATTGACATCAAGTAGCACATTACCGGTCTTTATGTCATAGTGAATGATTCTCTACTCACACTCTTCATGAAGATAAGCTATACCTCTTGCTGTCCCAATTGCAATTTCAGGTAACTTATTCCAATCAATTCTTTGGGTATCATCGCCGAACAAGTATTTATCTAGTGATCCATTTTCCATGTACTCGTATATTAACGCACTCATGAATGGATCATAGGAAAAACCATATAGCCTGACTAGGTTTATATGGTAGTCCTTCCAATAGTGCTCACCTCCGCCATGAACTGCCCCTCTGCTCTTTTATCTATTAAGCTCCTTTTGAGGACCTTTACCGCAATTTTGACACCATTCGGGAGTTGTCCTTTGTAAACAATCCCAAAGCCTCCCAAACCCAACACCTTTGAGTAATTATTCGTGAAGCTACATAGCTGTTGAGCGGTGAATCTTACTGGTCTTTCCTTTGCCAGGTCTTGGAGGAACCTCTCCATTGTAGGTGCATCCATTGTCCAAACTTGAACTACATTTATGGCCGGTGGTACTGTAGCGACAGATGACCTTGTCCACATCTTCGCACAAACGCATATGTAAGTGATAACGCAGACTATTATGAGTATTGGGACTATCATTCCTATGGCTGCAATTTGAAAAGCAATCCTATCAGTGGATGATGAATTAGGATAATATTGTAATTGTCATTTTCATAACTATTTTTCTATGAATGAACTTACAATAAGCAGATGAATCACTGTTGCTGGCTGGTGGAGGAGGTGGAGGAATGAAATCAAACAAATTCTTCTCTCCGGACATCTCTGTGGCATCAATAACACTTGAAAAACTCAGCTAAAAAAAGGGTACAGTGTTACACTAACCTCCTCTGAGGTTTTGACAATAACAGAAACTTTTCCTCTTGTTTCAAAAGTAGCAGTGACCTGCATTGAGGTTTACTTTTGGTTTTAGATTCAGAACTTGCTTAGTCAACAGTGATTGACTGTGACAGAAAGCAACGAGTTCAGTAGAAAAAATGGTTTTGTGTTTCCATTTTACCCCTCACATCATCTCTCTTTGCTGCTTCATGTACAATGTTAACTAAGTCCTGAAAATCCATGACCAACCACCCAAGTTCACCGCTACAGATATTGGACTTAAGAATCCGAGCCACTCATTCCCAATTTCTAGGTGTTATTTCTGGGTATGTAGCAGTGTTGATTGTTTCTCGGAAGGAATTAAAAAAGAAATAAAAGAGTAGTATTTTAGGAAGAAGCTTGACTGGTGTTTAGAGCAAAGTTTCATTTTACAATATGCACTTTTTTCTAATCTGCTTTCTATATGGACTTGATCTTGGAAAAAACTAGTGTATTGTACTATAGAGTAGATTATATAATTCTTTCTGGCGTTCATCTTATGTTTTCTTCTCTTTAATTGCTGTATCCTTGTTTTTATGTCAAACTGCGATTTCTTTGATTTTTTGTGGAGTGGTTGTATGAGGCCTTTGACAGAGACAATATTTCAATTCAATGGAAACGAAATAATATTAAAAGATAATTTCTTTTTTGCCAAAATATTTTTTTTTAAAAATACTTATGCTATATCAATTTTCTTTTACATGGCTTTTTGTTAAACTTCAACAACTGAACTTCGAGAGTATTTATAATTGGCAAAAGCGAATTTCAATAATCATAAAACATGAAAGCCGTAGATTACTAAGATTAGTAGCCTCTCTTAATATTGCACCGTTGAAATAATAGCCTCTCTTAATATTGCCCAGCACCCCTTGGTGATTTGAAACTGATCATTGAGCCTTTAGAGTTAATCATCGGAAATTAATCGTGTTGAAAGATTTTATTGAGTGGAGTGATCACATACCAACAATCGTGCAAGGGTACTCTGCTTTCACCACTAAGTGATCGAGAAACACTTGCCTTCTTCCTTCCTTTCTTCACCCCTTATCCTCCGCTTAACACACATACACACACAGAGATTACAATTTTTCTTTTTTTGAAGAGGACTTGAGCCTGGGGGTGCGTATTTAAACAAACTGTCATGCTAGAGACAAATCAACCTATCATCATCATAATCATCATCATCATCATTACTACATAGAGAATATCTTATTTACGGATCATCCGTAAATAGGGGGATTTATCGCCGAAGAAATTCCCCGCCGCCCATCCCGGAGATCCAACGGCTTCCGAGCCGCCCGTACTTTTTTTTTTTTTTTACGCAGTGCATTTAAGGAGGAGAGAGAGTGTGCACAGCTCCGAGCCGTTGGATCTCGGGATGGATGGCGGAAATTTGCTCGGTGCAAACCCCCTATTCACGGATGATCCGTGAATAAGATATTCTCTACTTCATATCCTATCCTATTCTTATTACATATCCTATACCTATGTAGTCTCCAAACCCCAAATGCTAATTTTCTAAAATTTTAATTTTTTTTTTAAAAAGTCTCAAATCCTCTTTCCCTTCTTTCTCTTTCCCAATGTCACATGACTTTCACCTATGGATGCACACCAGTCCGGTAGCTCGCTCAGCCTACCCAACCCAGCCTAATTTTTTTAGGGTTTCGGAAAATTATTTAGGCCCATAAGCCGGGCTAGATTGAGATTTTAAGTATGTTTACTAATTGGACCGGGTTTAAAAAATTCCTCTGATGCCTAACTTGGCCTGATTTAAATAATTTTTTATTTTATGTTACCGCTAAAACCTAGCTACTTAAAATTTGTTTATCTTGATGAAGATGTGCATCTCCTTATCTCCCCTTATTTAGTAAGATCTCATCTCTTATTCAAGAGTACATCATCTTTGTCTGTTTTTCAATATCTCCTCTTTTCTTTTTAATAGTTTCGTCTTGTTGATCTCCTTAATCTTTTGGTTGGAGGTCCTCCTTGATCGTTATGGTTGATTAATTTATGTTTGGGATATCATGCTTTAGAAAAATAAAGGGGTTCTGAGAGGCCGCCCTTTTTTTGTGGTCTCTCTCCCATTCAAACCCTCCCCTCGTTGAACTCATTCTATAGAAACCCAGTTTTAAGTATACTACCTGAAATACCTCACCGTTCAGTCTCACTCTCCTGTGGAGCCTTGATTTCTTTGTCTGTTGCAAAAAGGGGGAGCAATTCCCAAATTTCCCCTCTCTCATCTTCTCAACTGCAACGCACATCCTCTCTCTCTCTCTCTCTCTCTCTCTCTCTCTCTCTCTCTCTCTCTCAATATATATATATATATACACCAAACTTTCGGTCCAAACTCCCGGATTTTGTTAAGTTCTAGATCTCATTGATCTCGATTGAATTTTGACGATCTGAACCGTCCAATGTGTTTAAAAGATGTCTTTTTAGGATTTCCGTGAGAAATCATCAAAAAAAAATACCGGGAAGGGCTTGATCCGAGCCGTTTTAAAAAAACTGTACATATATCGTTTTTGTGAAAAACGAATCAGATAAGGCCTTCCCGATATTTTTTTTTTTTGATGATTTCTCGCGAAGACTCCAAAAACATCTTTTAAACACATGGACGGTTCGATCGTCGAAATTCGACGGATCAATGAGGTCCGAACTTAACAAAAATAAGGGAGTTTGGACCGAAGGTGGACTTTATATATATATATATATATATACACACACCGGTGATCTAGTCCGGGATCCCGGATTTTCCGGACTGGAGCATTTTTCGGTGTTTTGATGCTTTTAAACATTGTTTTTGGGAAATGAGCCGCCCGTCCGTGTGTTCAAAAGGTGTTTTCCAAAAGAAATCGTGAAATCTTCAAAAAACCGATCAGTAGTTTTTCGTAAAAACCGTAAAATATAAATTTAAAGTAAAACCGCGGCTGGATCAAGCCCTTCCCGATATTTTTTTTGAAGATTTTTCAGGGGCCTTGGAAAACACCTTTTCAACACATCGGATTGCTTGGAAATAAAAAATATCGGGAACATGGAGTCCCGGATCAGGGACTCTGGGACTAGAACACTACTCTATATATATATATATATATATATATATATATATATATATATATATATATAGGTTCCACTTCTAGTAGGGATCCGGGACTCGGGACTCCATGATCCCATCATTTTTGATTTATAAAAAGCCGTTCAATGTTTTTGAAGGTGATTTCAAGGGGGTCGTGAAATCTTCAAAAAATACGGGAAGGCCTTGATCCAAGCAGTTTCGCGAAAAAAATATATATTTACATTTTTTCTTAAAACCGCCGGACGCCTCTTCCCCGATTTTTTGAAGATTTCATGCTTTCTCTGAAATCACCTTCAAAAACATCGACGCTTTCGGATTTTCCAAAAACAATTTGCAACACCAAAAAAACACGTTTTTTCTTATTTCCGGGAGTCCCGGATAAGAAATTTTCGGTATATATATATATATATATATATATATATATATATATATATATATATATATATATATATATATATATATCTCACAGATCTTCACAAAACTATGCCGTGATTTCAGATTTTCAGGCGACGACGAGAGATGAGACACGGCGACGACGTGATTTCAGTTCTTCATCCTTCGATCAGAGACACCGATGACGTGATTTCAGCCGGAGCTACTGCCGCCGATGTGATTTCAGGAATCATGAACGCACGCCGAAGCTCTACATACCATTGATCTTGGGCTTTTCCCTTCTCTATCGACTTGTATTTATCAGCCTACTTCTCTCCTCTCTTCCACCTGAGATCAACCGGGTGTTGATTGTGTTGGATTGAACGTTCACCGGCGAGTTCTTGTAAAAATTGTTGTGTTTGTTGGATGAAATTGCAAGATTTTTTCTTTCTTTATGGTCATCAATCTATGCGCACTAGATGTTCCATAAAATTACATTTCCAACTGAGGTTCTCTTCTTTGTTGGAATCTCAATTCTTCTAATCATAAAAGTACGAAGTAATGAACTATAATGCCCCAACCGTACCACACTTTAAACTTATGGATGATTTCATATCTACTCATTCGCTATGGAGAAAATTCGTCTCTAGGTTGCAAAAAATTGTACAAGCAACTGTGTTTCCCATTTGTTCTATTACTATCTGTTCTCACTTGTTATTATTATTTTTTTATTTTTTATTTTTGAAAGAGGTGTGAATTGTGTAATTTGGGGTGAGTCAAAATAAATTGTGTGATTTTGTGGGTGTGAATTGTGTAAATTGAGTGTGAATTCTTCATTTATGTGTGTGAATTGTGCAATTTGGGCATGTGAATTTTCGGGTGTGAATTGTCGAGGGTTGTGAATTGTTCAGGTGTGAATTATGGGGGTGTGAATTCTCCAGGTGTGAATTGTTGGGGGTGTGAATTCAGCAAAGGTGTATGTGGGGTGTAAATTATACATTTTAGGGTAATATAGTAAAATTGTATTTACAAAGGGTTTGGATGAGATACTATGACAAAAGAGGGTTTGGATGGAAGCTCCCTAAAAAAATGGGACCGGCTTGTAATTTGCTGAAAAATAAATGAGCTTGTTCGACGGGTTTGGAAAATTAAAGTTTTAATTGGGCCGGGCTTTGACATATTAAATGAAGTCCGATTATTAATGGGTCAGGCTTGGGAATGAACAAGAATCTCGTTATTATCTAGTATAAGCCTGGCATGAACCCGGGCTTGCCCAGTGCTTGTGCACCCCTACTCTCACCCCATCTCTAACTTCCCTATTTTCTCTTCCCACTTCCATCTTATATTTCTGCTTTATTTTTTCCTATTTTCACAACCATAGCAATTAATTGGAACTGTTACGATTTCGTTATGAAATTTTGTTCTTTTTAAATTTTCCCTTACGTTGTGTCCGTTCTATGCATGGGACATCAAAAAAAAAAAAGGGGTTCAAGTTGATTTTTTTTTTGTTTCCCGTTCATCGAACGGGCTCAATGCTAGTACATGCTAAAAGTGGGAAAGTCGTTAGTTGCAAACTGAAGAAATTAAATTTGGTCAATTTAGTTGAATTAAAAGGGTGCCAGCCTAGGGAGTGGGTATTCAAATAGCATAAGCGAGTGGTTTATTCCTCCTCCACAAACAAAGATATTCTCAAAGTAGAGAATTTTCTACAAATACAATAAAATCGGGAAATTAGTTCTGTTTGTCATTTGCAGACTTCAAAAAAGAGTTACCTGGTTTTTTCTCCAATAAGTCATGCACTGAGCAAATTTTTTTCTTCATTCATTTTTTTTCTCATTTTTTAGTTTCATGTCAAATTTTTGTGAATTATTTCTTTGTTTTGATTAGAGAAATCGGAAAAATAAAAAATTGTGATCCAAACTAGAATTTTTTTGATTACGTAAAAAAAAAAAAAAAACTAAAAAATTTTACTTAATTTTGTCTTCATTAAAAAATTTGGTTTGGATTATAATTTTTTATTGTCATGATTTTTCTCGTCGAGACAAACCAATAGTTCAACAAATGAATAAATTTGAAAAAAATAAATTTTGATAAAGACAAAAAAAAAAAATCAAATGACTTATTAAGATTGAAGAAATTTAACGACGTCAAGTGTCATGCTTGTAGGCATTAGATCCTCCGCACCCCCCCCTAGCTTCATGATCCTTACATGAATATGCCATAATCTTTTCCCTGCCGAATTTAGAAAAGAAAGAAAATTGCGAAGTCATACAAAGTTCATAGATCACTCTTTCCTTAGTAGTAGTAATTGGTGCGACAGCTCGATTTTCTTGCTGCAATGGACGTTCGAGGCATTATTCTGATTACACTTACAAAAGGATTTCTTGTAGGAAAGGAAAGTTTCAAGAAGGTCAAAATGAAGAGGATTAAAATTTTGCTTTTTGAGTTTTCCTATCATTTTGTTGTCCCAAGATTTGGTGGGTAGAGGAGACATGTTATGAAATACCAATTTCAAACCCTGAAGTTTCCCCATAAAATTTAGCCTGCGGCTCATTAGCTCAAATATTTGAATCCTCCAGCGGAAAAGAAACACAACTTAGAACCAAAGAAAAGTTATAAATAGATCACCTCTTATAAATAAAAGTTATGTATAAAAGTTAAGACAAAATGTTATGAATCATGAAAACGGTTACAAACAGGGCCGGCCCAAGGGTTTGGAGTGCCCTAGGCTTGGTCCAAAAATTGTGCGCTTTGAGTACAACACTTTGTAATTTTTCGAGTAACAATCACTATACGAGAAAACCAAAACAATATAAAGTTTTACTAAGCATTACATAATAACGGATAAATCAAAGGGAACTAGGAAGATCTATTAATCTATTATATAAATACACCCAATTTTGGAGGGCCGCTTAATACTTATTGGTTTTAAGGAAAGGACGTCGTGACGGAGATTCGACGGACGGACGAACGGCTACGGACGCCGAAAATCAGATTTCGGTTTAACCTTGTCCTTATGGTCTTCTTCATTTCTTCCTTTTTTGAGTCTTCTCTCTCAATCTCTCTTGCCGTATGATGAGAGAGAGGAGTTGTATACTTCACTTTTATGTATCATCGTTGCTTTTTCATTGTGATTTTCTTTTTTCCTTTTTTTTAAATCACTTTTAGCCTTAGGACCTTTTTTTTAATATTGGGCCATAATGGTTTTTGTACCTTATTTTAAATATTGGGTCACAATGGTTGGACTCTTTTATAACTAATAATGGATTTTTATTCTTTATTTGAGTCAAAAAAGTGTTCTAGTCAAGCCCATTTGTACAAAATGTTGGAGTGCCCCAAAATTGAGCCATTTTTGGAGTGCCCTAGCCCCAGGCCCTGTGGGCCTTCGGCCTAGGCCGGCCCTGGTTATAAAACTTATTGCTGGAAAGTTACGAATCACTAAAAATGTTATAATTGCTAAAAGGGTGGCACAATATTGACCATGCAATAGTGCATATGGTACACATCTTTAATGTGTGTGTATTGTAGTCATTCTCAAGAAAGATATAGTTGTAGTTGGAGATTCTGAAAATCAGACAAAATTAAGAGGCAAGGAGAAAACTTAGTCCTTAACTGGTATCATTATATTGAGAAAATTCTAAAGAAAGTTTAATCACTTCGACAATACATCAAACCCTACGCCATCTGATCCTAAGATATTCTAAGATACCACATATTAAGATGTATCCTAAGATATTCTAGAGTAATATCAAGCTTGATGTATGCCATGACGTGGTATATTCAAAATCCGAGTGATGTCCTTTGGAATGCGGTTAATATTATTTTGAATCTAATATGAAATGAATTTTCAATTGATTTCATTTGATTGCTAATTCAAGTCTCTTTGCGTCAATCGGATATGACGCAAAGAGACTTTTCCTAAGAAGAGCCCTAGGCATGACAAGTGTCTCTAATTCATTACACTTTTTGATAGTATCTTTATATTAAAAGGAATTGAATAAGTTCTCAAGTGATTTTATTTGACTGCTAAATATAGTATAAATATACTCAGAAGTTTCTCCAAGTCTTTCCCCTCTAATAATTAGCTGAATGAGGGAGCCCTCCCCACGATGAGTGTTCCCATTCGTTACACTTTTTAATAGTATCTTCATGGTAAATATAGTATAGATATATTCTCAAGTTTCTCCTACTCTTTTCCATCTAATAAGCTCAATTGGATATGTCGAAAAGAGACTTTTCGTGAGAAGAGTCCTAGCTAGGCATGACAAGTATCCCTAATTCATTACACTTTATTATCAAGTGATTTTGTTTGACCGCTAACTCAATATAGTATAAACATACTCATAAGTTTTCGTAATCTTTCTCATCTAATTAGCTCAATGCTCACAATCTTCCACAGCATCACCTTTGTAATCTTATTTTAAGTTTAGTATATGTTATGTTTCAAGTAGTCAAAAAAAAAAAAAAAAAAATTAGCTCAATGAGGAGAGCCCTCAGCACAATAAGTGTTTCGATTCGTTACGCTTCTTAATAGTATCTTCATTCTAAAAGGAATGATTTCTCATGTGATTTCATAATATAGGTGACCAAATTACTTACCAACAAAAAAAAAAAACCAAAACAAAACAAAAAAGGCGAGCAACTCATGATATCTTCTTGGTTTGTTTTTAGATGAAATTCCATAGAGACCTTCTCATCTATACCTCTTGGACAAGGAGACCCCTTTCAAAGGGCCCGAATACACTCCCTCATCTATTCGAAAAGGAGATCTGTAACTATATATATGCCTTGGTTTCCCTACAGAATGTAGAAGGGGAAAAGAAGTTTTTGATTCTATCTTCGTTTCAAAAGTCACCGATACCATGATTTGTGCTTACTTATAAGTGAAAAGAAAATGCTTATTACAGTATGTAAAAATGCAAAGTTTATTATTTTAATTTTTATTTGAATACAAGGAAGGGCATTCTCTTCAACTAATAATGTATTTAACTAAATGAGTAAAAAATTAAACGTACGTAAAATTATTCATTTTGTCATTTTTACTTTGGACTAGCAGTGTGTAGTGCCACAACAAATGAAATGTACATAGAATTATTCATCCTTTTTTTTTTTTGCGTTCTTTTGACTTACCTTGAAGTATCGCAGGGAGTGAAAAACAGAAATTATTACAACTCGTTGTCTATACCAATTGCAATGACTAAGAATCCCGTCTACCATAGCCGCACCAAACATATTGCCATTAATCATCACTTCATTCAAGAGGCCGTGGAAGCAGGGGCGACTCCACATATATACTAGCGAGGTCAAGCGATCTTGCTGGATTCAAAAAAATGGACTTGAAAAAAAATAAATTTTAGATATAAATTAAATTTTCTTAAATATTGTCAACGTTGGGTTACTTGTGCATGGTTAACATAAATATTTCTAATTAAATTTGAACCAAATTGTTATAGCCCTAACAAAATAAAACAAACCTAGAGCCCAATATATAATACAAATTTAAAAGGATAGTGGAATATTACACATTTACAACTAATGTTGAACCTTGGTTACAACTAATGTTGGGAGGGAAAATAAGAAATGCATTTGGTTAAACTTAAGGGGGTGTTTGGGAGCATATTTTTAGCTTTTCATTTTCTCCTTTTGAAGTTTTGTACGTTTGGCAGCCCCTCTTCAAAACAGATTTTGCAAGAATGAGTTTTTCATTTTGACATTTAGAGAGAATAAGCCAAAAATAGGTTCTGAGGTCCTTTTTGCATTCTCCAAAATCTGAAGACTAATCGTGGGATGTTATAATATTTTGGAGTCTTTTTGTCAAACGATTTACAATATATATGTATATATCTCTTTTGCCTAGTCAGAGTTATTTATTTTTGCATACAACCTTTCATCATAGACAAACTATATATTTTTGTCAACCCTGGATGAAAATCCTAGAGTCGCCCCTGCGTGGAAGATGAAGAGATTCAACTCAAGTATTATGCTACCGAGGACCAAGTGGCGGACATCTTCATCAAAGCTCTTTCAAATGAAAAGTTTCAATATTTTAGGGAAATATTGGGCATTACAACAAAGCATTAAGGGGGAGTGTTAAAATTAATGCTTTTAATTCTTGTTTTTGTATTTGGACCATCTATTATGTTAGTGTTTTGGGCTTCTTATTTTATTTTGTTATTGGGCTAATTTGTTATGTAAGCCCAAGTCTATTTTATGTAGGGAGCCCTAGGATTTAAAGGTATATATCGTAAGGAGGAGAAAGTCGGCAGCCCCCATTCTCAAAAAGAAAATCTGAGAGCACCGAGTGCTTCCGTGTTTCTCCCGTTCCTAGGCCTGCTACTGCCGTAGAGCAGTCTCCATGATCTTAGAATTCAGGGCAGTTTCGATCATTTTAGGAAGGAGAAGAGATGGGTGTTTCGGGCATTTCATTTTAGATAGTTGAATATGGGGCTCAAGTTTGGGGTGGGTATTAATTAAAGAGTATAAGTGAGTATTTCTTCCCTTTTTTTCCTGATAAAAATGAAAATTACGTAAGACTAAAACAAATAAGTTCATGAGTATTTAGCCCTTACAACATCATCATTCAATAAAAGACTGAGCATAAACTAGTGAAAATTGAAAATTGAAAGCTTCTTTTAGATAGGGCATCCGAATCCCTATTTGTTTCCCTCCATTCTTGGTAGATCTCCGCACACATCAAGAGGAGGGAATAAAGATGATATAAAGATTATAAGCTCTGAAAAGATGCATAAACTATTGAAGGAGCAATCTCAGGGTGCTATAGCCCAAATCTGTTTGTTGCAAGCTGACAGCTCTAAAGGGGAAGAAGATATTCCCCTTTAGAGCTAAACTATCAGAATTTGCAAATGTGTTTGAGGAGCCAAAGGGTCTTCCACCACCCAGATCACATGACCATTGCATCCCTCTCAAGCCTGGAACAGAACCCACAAATGTGTGGCCTTACTGGTACCCTTACTTCCAAAAAACTAAGATTGAGAAATAAGTTAGCACATGCTTGATTTTGGAATTATCAGACCTAGTGTTAGTCCTTACTCTTCACCAGTGTTATTGGTTAAGAAAAAAAATGGCACTTGGTGCATGTGTGTGGATTATGGGGAACTTAATGATGCCACTATCAAAGATAAATTCCCTATACGTAGTCCTGGATGAACTTTTAGATGAATTGTATGGGGCAAAATATTTTTCTAAATTGGATCTAAGGTTTGGATATCACCAAATAAGGGTTCATCCATCAGACATGATAAAACAGCCTTTAGAACACATGATGGACATTATGAGTTTCCGGTGATGCCATTTGAGTTCACCAATGCTCCATCTACATTCCAGAGCTTATTGAATGAAGTCTTTAGGCCTCTCCTAAGGAAGTTCATCTTAGTATTCTTTGATGATATACTTGTATATAATCAGTCATAGGAGGCTCATTTACATCATCTACAACTCACCCTGCAACTACTTAGACAACATAAATTGTTTGCTAAGATGACAAAATGTGTGTTCAGAAGAACTGAGGTGGAATATCTTGGGTACTTTGTATCTGCCAAAGGAGTTTCTGCGGAGCCAACCAAATTACAGGCCATAATCTCTTGGCCTGTCCCATTTATCCAATTAAAGAGTTGAGGGGATTCTTGGGCATCACTGGCTACTATAGACGGTTTATTAAGAATTATGGCAGCATATGTTCACCACTCCATTTGTTACTTAAGAAGGACTCTTTTGTATGAAATCTTAAGGCAACTTATCCAACTTAAAAGGGCTATGACTTCAACTCCAGTACTGGCTCTACCTAACTTTAGTAAAGATTTTGTTCCTAAGTCTGCTTCAGGAACATGTATTGGAGCGTTATTGATTATCATCCACAGATCAGGCACTGTCCACCTATGAAAAGGAATTGATGGTTGTAGTATTGGTTGTATTGAAATGGAGGTATTATCTGTTGGGAAGGCATTTCCTCATCAGAACTGATAACCAAAGCAAGTACCTATTGGAGTAGAGAGTGGGAACCCCATTTCAACAAAAATGGGTCACTAAGTTACTGAGGTTTGATTACACAATAGTGTATAAGTGTGGAAAAGACAACCAAGCTACCGATGCATTATCAAGGAAAGGAGAATTAACCAATATGACAGATCCTATAGCCACCCTCCATGCATTGTTCTGTGTCACTACCACTTGGTTGGAGGAGGTGAAGCTCAGTTGGGAAATATATGCTAGCATCAAGAATCTGATCCTGGAGTTACAAAGAGGTCAAGCTCATTCTGGGTATAATTGGGAACATGAACTTTTAACCTACCATGACAGATTGGTTGTGGCAGACACACCAGTTAGGAAGCAACTTATTCAGGAATTTTATGCATCACCTTTAGGAGCTTAAGCAGAGAATTCTTTTGGAAAGGACTGCAGCAAGAAGTGGCAGTTTTTATCTCTGAATGTGATACTTGCGAGAGATACAAAAGTTAAAATGTCAAGTACCCAAGGCTGTTGCAACCTCTTCCCATTCCTGATAAGATCTGGTCACATGTTTCTATGGATTTTACTGATGGGCTGCCAAGTTCTCAGGGCAAGACAATGATCTTTGTGGTGGTAGATAAGCTGACAAAGTATGGCCATTTCATGGCTCTTATCTCACCCATACACAGCCAAGGATGTGGCTAGACTATTCTTTGACCAGGTGTTTAAATTGCATGGCCTGCCTTCTACCATTGTATCACACAGAGATGCAGTATTCACTAGCCAATTCTGGCAAGAACTTTTTACTTTACAAGGTTGCAAATTGTGTCTTAGTACTGCCTACCATCCCCAAACAGATGGGCAGGCTAAAGTTCTAAACAAATGCTTGGAAAATTATCTTAGGTGTATGTTTGGGGATTGTCCAAAACAGTGGGCTTCCTTTAGCTAAATGGTGGTACAACACCAATCGCCATTCTACCATCAATAGTACTCCCTACTTTGTATTATAAGGGCACGAACCACCAGACCACACTTTTTGTGTATCTAAACCCTCTTCAGTAGCAGTGGTGGACAACTTGGTCAGAGAAAGGGCTATAATTGCAGTTGGGGACTGGGTATGTTTACATTTACAGCCTTACAAGCAAACCACATTGCAATACAGAGGAATATGAAGCTATCACCTAGGTTTTATGGGTCCCATCAAGTGCTAGAAAGGGTTGGATCAGTGGCTTATAGGCTACAGCTACTAGCAGTAGCCAAAATTCACCCCACTTTTCATGTCTCATTGCTCAAAAAGAAGCTGGGATCTAATTTAGTGGTCCAGCCTACTTTACCTCCGGTGGGTCCTGAGGGTACATTTCAACTAGAACCAACGGCAGTCTTGGATCACAGGATGGTTAAAAGAGGAAATAAAGCTGTGGTCCAATAAGTAGTGCAGTGGGAGAACTCTTTTCCAGAAGATGCTACATGGATTGATTATCTCGAGCTCCAAACAAAGTATCCTCACTTCCAACCTTAAGGACAAGGCTGTTTTTTTTTTTTAATCAGGGAAAAGTTTATTAAGAAACTTGACAAAGGATACATCAAATAGGGGGAGAGGGGAGGGGGCTCCAAACAACGTTGAAGAAATTAAAAACACCTGATGGGACAAACCCAACACTCCTAATAGCCTAGCTTAAAAAAGGCATACAAAATATTGCGTGAGACCCAAACAAAACACCCACAGGCCACAAGCCCAGATATACAATACAACCCAAAACACCTAACAAAAACCTAAAACTAAGGTAGGAAACAGCATTGCCATACCACCACGCCAGAAACCGAACCGCCACAAAACAGCAACACCCATTACCTAAGGTAGAGAGCCGAGATCCCTCAGACAACAAAGATGAGGACAAGGCTGTTTTCAAGTGGCATTGAATATTATGACGTGAAATGGTTTAAGGAAGTGATTAGCAATTCTGTAAACTTGTGAGATAAATCTGTAATTCTGTAAGAAAGTTAGTTAAGAAGTAGTTACAGTCGAGTGGAGGGAAGTATATTCTGTTATAGCTATAAATAAGGAGAGATTGGTACAACAGAGGCACTGTGTAATCTTTTTGAAGTAACAATACAAGATTTGTTCATTTCTCTTTTACATTTCTGCTAAATCTTCCTTAGCCATACCATGTTGGGTCCTGGAAACAACATTAGTTATACAAGTTGACTCCAATATATAAAAAATAAACAAATAAAAAACCTAAACCTAAAACCCAAAACACAGCAACCGCCACCCTACTCCACACCGGATCACACACAGCCGCCTACACTACACTTGCTGCCCCAAAGACTCCACCGCCCCAACCACGAAAGAGAAGAACGAACCTCCAGAAACTCAAATTTCACCACGTTCTCTCCAAAATTCAAATTCTTATTTTGGTATCTTTTAGATTACAAAAATACTCAATATTGGTCTTATCTTAAAGATATTGTAAATATCTTGTAATTCATACCAATTTTGTAACAAATAGTATATAAAATGGAAGAGATCCTCCATGCACGCGTTACTTTTATGGGAACAAATTTCCGTAACGTCTCATCTTATCTATCGTAGGCATTATAGACCCTAACAAACCCTTCCTAGAATAATCAAGCTAATTCAAGTGTATAACGTGGGTATTAATTAGGATCGGGATCTTACAGGGGTGGCTAAAGCTAACAATGTACGTAAAGGTTCACAATGGCATAATTAAAATTGGTTAGCCAAAACTTCCTCTATCACCTTTTCAAACTAAAAAAACTAAATTATTTGGCAAACTATTTTTAACTCGAAAACTGCTTCAATACTAAGATTTCTTGGAAATTGGTTATGGCAAAGTGAAGTCAAAAGTGTGAACCACACAATCTTTTTACTCGAGTGGAATTCGTTTTATCAGACTAGCTAGTAGCTAGTAATAACCAAGGCTCAATATGTTGTGCTTGTTTTCCAAATATACATTAATTTCCATGCTTCGGCAGCTGACTTTTGGTATGGTTTACTTCTTGCCTATCAACATGACTCGATTAGGTCATTTAAAGGAGCCGATCTATTGAGCAAACGTTAGGTACAACCGTACAAAAAAACGAAGATCGGAACACATTTGTATTATAGGTCATTCTCTTATAAGCCAAATTGGTCTTCCATTATTTTTTTATGAAAAGAAACTCTTCATATGTTTATTGCCTCCATCGCTAAAACAGAAATGATAGCTCCCAGAAGATCAAGCATATATATGAAACTAGAAGAGATGATTTTCAGAAGACCAAGCATAATATAAGTGTATTTCAATATTTTATTACCTTGTCCAAGTCTTGGGCAATTTCAGAGACTGTGAACTTCACAATTTTAGGAAGAATCAATCGGTCGTGACTTGTCTTTAGGGTACAAACCACGATGGTCTTCTTTCTCTTGCGATGAACTGGCAATTTGTATCTTGTACTCATCCATAATTCGTGTGCTATGCTCCTTGTACCAATACTAATTAGTTCCATTGCCGATTGAATTGTCTGAACTGTTACCTGTGTAAATAGGTGGATTGAGCACATTAATGCCTACTGAAAACAAATAATGGAATGGCTTAGGAGGCAGCATGATCTCCACTCCTCCTTCCAACATTTTCACCACAACATTCATCGGTGGCCTAGCCTCTGGTGAGTCTTGAACACACCATAATGCAATCACACCCAATCTCTTTGGTCTCTCTATATCATTCTCTTCTATTCCATGTGAAAGGATCATTGTTGCCAGCTCATCTTTCTCACACTCTTCCCAAACAAGTTTAGGAATCCAATCCAAGCTATCAGTGGAACCCACTCTAGCATTCCTCCTCCTCCCCACTATCTCAAACAAAAGCATGCCAAAGCTATAAACATCACATTTGTATGTGATAGGGTAATTATTGAATAGAAACTCTGGAGCGGAATAACCGGGGGTCCCTTTATATCCTATGGAAGAGTCATGGGTATTCTCTCTATTGCAAATCTTTGCAAGGCCGAAATCTGCAACCTTAGGGTTAAAATTGGCATCCAATAGCACATTACTAGGCTTTATATCATAGTGAATGATTCTTTGCTGACACTCTTCATGAAGGTAAGCTATTTCTTTTGCTGTCCCAATCGCAATTTCAAGTAGCTTATTCCAGTCAATTCCATGAGCATCATCATTGAACAAGTATTTGTCCAGCAATCCATTTTCCATGTACTCATACACTAATGCGCTCATTACGTGGTCTTAGGAAAAACCATATAACCTCACTAGGTTTATATGGTAAGTCCTAATAGTGCTAACCTCTGCCATGAATTGCCCCTGGGCTCTTTCATGTGGTAAACTCTTTTTGAGGACCTTTATTGCAATTTCGACTCCATTTGGGAATTGTCCTCCATAAACTACTCCAAACCCACCCAAACCCAACACCTTTGAGTAATTTCGTGAAGCTACATAACTGTTGGGCTGTAAATCTTACCGTGTTTTTGTTTTCTTGGTCTTGGAGGAACCTCTCCATTGTAGTTGCATCTATATCCCAAACTTGAGACACATTCGAGGCTGATGGTACCCTAGCGACGACTTGTTCCGGTTGTACTGTAGTGGCCACTGCACTTCTGTATTTCCTCGCGCAAGTCCATGAGATACTGCCCATTATTCCGGGTACGAGAGTAATGTTGCAGATCATTACGACTACGACAGCCACTACTATGGCTGCAAGTTGAAAATAGCCACCCCAGTCACCAGTGGATGATGAATAGTAGGGTAAGTTACACCGACCTTTCCCGAAACTTTTAGCAGTGACAGATACCTTCTCTAAGGTTTAAAATATATGACAATAACTTCGCATTTAACTTTAGTTTTAAGTTTACAGATTCCCCATCTACTAGTGGTCCGTCAGGGAGAAATGAAAATTTTCTAAACGTCCTTAGTTGGAAATCTTGAATGCATTTGTTAGTGGGCAGTGATCATGTCAAAACTGTTTTTGAAGATGTCAAAACTCTAGTGCATAAAAAACTTTTACAGTGCACGTGGTACAAGCCTATGCGTTAGAGATTCAACACCAATAAAATCAGTTTTGGCATATCATTTACCTATGTCCAAACTTACAAAAATGCATACCCACCTTGGTAAACATAATTTTGATATTTACAAGCTAGTATTAAGGTGCGCCTAGCTTTATAAAATGTGCAGCTTTTTTCTCTTCTACATTTTTCAAAAAACTACATTTTCGAATGTTGTTTCCTTTTTTACTTTAATGATTCTTCACAACAAGTGGAGTCGGAAAAATAAATAAATTTAGTCTAATTTTGACAAACGTAACCTGAAGACTACGACAGAATGAGTAAGGAAACTTTAAAAATAGACTTCTTGTGCTAGATATTTGTCTCAAGGAAAAACACAGAATGAGTGAGGAAACTGTTGGTGCAAAAATCCGGGAGATGTCGGAAAACTGAACCTGTAGATGACGGAACTTGCTTCGAGGCACGTTACTATGTCGCTTTCCGAAAACAGTATTCGCCCCCACCGTTTGGTGTGCACCGGGTTGATAGCGAATCTGTTCGAGGATACAACGAAGCCAATCAATTCAATGATCTTCTGCCTGCGTCCGCACAAACGAAGGACAGACAGAATACCGAGTCTAAAAGAATCGAAAGAACCAAGGAATTGCTAGCACCGTTTCTGCAGAGTAACGGTACAACAATACAAGAAAGCGATTTGTAGAAATTTTGGCAGAGTAACAAGGCTAGAATTTTTTGTTATATCATCACATAATTCTGGGTGTTATATATAGGCCCAGAAGTACCCTTTCACTTTAGGACACGCCCTTTAGTGAACAGACTTGAGTTTGAGTCGCGACCTTCCGTTTAGAGCTGCATCCGTACGCGAACTAATGTCACCGAAAGATCGTCTGAGATTATCTTTGTATCGATTCGATCGATACATTCCGGCGAAACAGCCACTTTTATGCCAACTTGTATCGATACAGTGAAACAGGCGTATCGATGCCGCTAAGCCAACCGGTATCGATACAGCGTTTTCCTAGTATCGATACAGGTTCATCCTGAATGCCACGTCAACAACACCTTACCACTTAGTGGCAATAAGAAAAGCTACAAAGCCGACGCGTCTTAAGTGCAAAAGTCGCCATCAAAGCGCCACACGACCCCCGCGCTCACGCCACGACTTTGGGTGTGCGGGTGCGTATGGGTGTGATTCATCACCGGCTACGCCGGTAATGCGCGCAACACATAGGTGTCTTGCTACTTAACATTATGTGAACATTATAGGAATGTTTCCACATGTATACAACTCAAACATTTCCTCACTAGCCAATGTGGGACAAAACCAAAAAACAACAGTAAAAGCTTTCTAAAAGGCACAAGGAACATTTTGATAAAACCCCAAATAAAAACCCATTTATTTTGATAATTTCCAACAGAAACTAGAAACCCACTAAGAGGGGAGAAACTAGAGGTGCTCGATCAAGGCAAGAATGTCTCGAGAATTAATTAAGGTGGAGAACAGAGGGAGATAGTGATGGGCTATGGAATACAATGGTTGAGGGTTTTAGAAGAATTTTGAATTCTTGGGGAGTCGAAGGAAAAAGTTCCTATTTCTAAGGAGTCATGGTGGTAGAACGATGAGATTGAAACCCTCATAAAAACAAAGAATGAGTGCTTTAAGAAGTGGCAAAAGGATCGCAATGAGAAAAAATTTCAGAGCTAAAAACAGGCTCAAGGAAGCTAAGAGAGCCGTTAAGGATGCTATAAATTTCAACGTATGAGGATTTTTACGCTAGACAAAATAATAAAGATGGAGAAAATAACATTTATGAAATTGCCAAGTTTCCCTTAATGTTCATTGGCTGAAAAGGGCAATGTTATAGGATGGTCAAACGTAAGACCCTAAGTTGCATGCATCCATGTACATGTGACTCCTTTATATTATGTCAATTCACTAAATTTTGAGTGGAAGGAGGAGTTTGAAGACAAGCCTGAGTAAATGATTCAATCGTGAGATGAAAGGGGAAAAAAAAAGTTTGATGGGATTTTTTTCTAACATTTTGGATTAATTTTTTGGTGTTAGATATGGAGGGCGAAAAGGTAAAAGTGTTACTTCCGTTAGTTCTGTTAGCCCAACAAAACTGACAAGGGCAGTCAATGTAGTTTTAGAAACTATAGGGGAAGTATTTGTCATTGTCCAAAACCACAGGGAGGTTAATGTAATTTACCCATTAGTATGCTACTGTCATTTGAATATCGCAAACTTTTTTGCAAGTGGTGGCTAGCTCATGCAGTAAAGCTCTTGGATGCTTCACATTGCATCTCGGGATCGAGTTTCATTCCCCACACCTCATGTAATAGATTAGAAATGACCCACCACAAAAGAAAGTAGAGAATATCGCAAAATTTTGTTTCTGTGGATGAACTTACCAGAAGCTATTACCACTCCCCTCACTGGTGGAGAAAGATCGTAATAACCATTGGCATCAGACATCTCTGTGGCATCAATAACACTTGAAAAACTCAGATAAACCATTAAACCATGCAGAACTGCTAGTTAATTATTTGTATGGTGGAGTCTCCAAAAGGTCTTTATATAATTTAGGTGTGCATATTATTTTTGACAAAATCGATTGGGATTTGAAGCCCGGTTGACCATGAAGACGCGATGAGAATGCACCATCTTTGGGGAATACTAGTGGAATATTCACCATTTAAATTTAGTTGAGGCGGTTAGATACGGAGGTCATTGGAGAGCAGATGTATAGCACATCCTTCTAGTTTCTAAAAACTTTTTATACAGTTATTTTCTTTATATGCTTATTTTAGTAAATTCTATATTTCGGATATATTTTTATTATAATTGTGACGTTACGGTTCAATTCCAATTCGACCCTAGTGAAACCGGTGATCCGTACGTCCGGTCCCTTTTATGATTCTCTGTGGAACCGGCGATCCATACATCGGATCCCTTTTATGATTTGCTCTCCGATCTAGTTTTTAAAACATTGGCTGGAGCCAGGAGGTGGGTCGTGGCTTATTTTCAAGGCCCTCTTCTGATTTTCAGAGGGAAATTTCCTATAAAGAGCAGGAACGAGGGCAGGCCATACCACACACTCCGTGTCTCATCATTTAAACTATAGCCATTTATCATTATCTTTTCAGCTTTTAAGACGTTTCATGTTGTTGTAACTAGTTTTACTTTTCTTGTTCAAACTTCTAATCACTAAGCCATTTATCCATATGCTTTTCCTTTCCAGAGCGAGTGACTGTGTTCCCTGTGCGTTATAATTCTAATCCGATGTTAGTGTTAGTAATCGACATTTAATCAACGGGTATCTGTAATCTTAACGTGGGGAGATTAATAAGTATTTAATAACGTGGAGCTCGAAATATAACCGAGATAAAGATGGGAGTGCAATTATAATTCTTTAGTGGTGTGAATTATAATTTGTGAAATAAGAATAGAATCCGGGTGGGATTAGGTTTTCTTATTTACACAAGGAGGCCAGATTTATTTCTCCTCAAGTCCCTGCTCTAGCCCTATAAATATATCGTTATGTTCTCTAGGTCACATAACAGTCATTCAGAAATTTAGAATAGAGACTGTGAGAGAGAGAACAAAGAGATCATGTAGAAGTCCACACTTGGCTACATGATCGAGATATAAGGGAATATGGCAGAAGATTATGAGGTACTGTCGAGCAAAGCTTGTTGCATACAGTAATTAGGTCTGTCAAGTTCTCAAATAAACAAGTCAACCAGCGTTCGTGTCTACGGATGAGAGATAAACCCTAATTCCGCCTTGTAGGGTTTGTGTTTATTTTTGTTGTTTAATTTGTACGCGCAATTACTGGGTTCTGGGATTCGTTTCCCAACAGTGGTATCAGAGCGAGCTGTAATCATGCGTATGGATTAAACAAGCCATGTTGTCTGTAGAACATAGATATAGAATTATGCTAACCGTTGTTTTGCAGAGTTCTAGTTTGTTCTAACGTTTGTTTTTGTAGAATCGATTATCCCACTATTATGGTCACGCATGTTTTTTATTGTGTGATTGGATCCCACGCTTTGTAATTGTTTTATGCGTGGTTACTATTACTGTTTTTTTATTACAAATTTAGTTTTGTAATTTATAATAGTAGTATGTGGGAGGTATTAGTTTTTGATGTAATCTTTGTTTCTTCAGTTGTATCGTTTTAGATATATAGATCTGTGTAAGATTACAGATTCTATAATGGGGCATAAGATGCGGAGAAAACAATCTTTTTTGACAAGAAGATAAGTTTTGTCAAGAAAAAAGAATGTTTGGCTCGCAGCAGAATTTTTCCAGATTTTTAGGGTCAGATTGCAAGACTTTTTTGACCCAGTAAACGTCAGAATTGAAAATTCTGTTCTTCATAGAAGTTGTAGATAATTGAATTTCGAATCCAACCCAATTGGAATCAGTTCAATCGGAGTTCGGATGAGGGAGAAAAATCCAAAATACTGAAGGTTGTGCAGTTTACTCGGGGAAAATTTCAGATCCGATTTTTCTTGCCTAAGTATGGTTGGATTTTGGTTTCCTTGATTGATTCAAAGTATCTAAGTCTTCAACATATGTTTTGCTCAAGGATTTCAAGTTTGGAAAGGATTCCTTACTACTTAAGGATTTCAAGACTCGAAAGATTCCTGACTGCTTAAGGATTTCAAGACTGGAAGGATTCCTTATTGCTCAAGGATTGCATCTTTGACCATAATAGTTGGGATACATATTATTTATGTTTCCTTTTTATGAATATTTGAATATTCATCTTGTTTGCATGTGTGATAGTTTACCATATTTGGACAACATGGTAATATTTGGCTTTTGACCTAGATCACGGTTTTTGCAAACATGTTAATTTTGATAACCCTCACAAATTTTTAAATTACTAAGTGGGAGAAGGAGTTTATTTTGTATAAATCCCATGGTCTCCATTACTAGTATGTAGATGATATAATTAAGTTTTGTGTGTTGGTTTTAGTACCTTCCTCCCTATCGGACGAAATTAATTATGGCATCATCAGTACTTACTTCCTTAGAGGATAACTCCAAGATAATTGTTGTATGGATTGCTCCTCCATCTGGAGTAGTTCATTACGGAACAATGGATTTTGAGATTAGGTAATGGTATACACTTAGCTATAAATAACAAGTATCCTCTCCATCTGAGTCACTGCTTTTATTTATAGGACCGAAGTAAATTAGCTATTTAATTTTATTGGGCATGGTTTAGTGCCTTGATAGTAAAATTAAAAGGTTGTGCCTATCTACACGAATGATAAAGAGTAGTGGACCTACCCATCGAGGCATACTCTTCACGGTGTGTAGGGTTGCTAATGTTTTTCTTTTAATAAACTGGTTGAGGGAACCAATTTAATAGAAATACAAAAAGTTTTGCCCTTCATAATTGTTGTTATGTGATTTCTCGATTCAAAAATGGTCTCTTTCAATCCACTTGATGACATTGTCAAACAAATTCACTGGTCTTAATTATATTAACTAGAAAAGGATCTGGATTTTGTGTCGACTGCTTAGGGGACCAAATTTGGGTTCTCTGAGGTGTGCTCTATCAAACCCACTGAAATTGCAATAGAACCTGAAATCCGGTATATAAGGATTGGGTTACAACTGACGACATGGCGCGGTGTTACATTTTAGCTTATATGTCGAATGTATTGCAACATCAACATCAGTTTTTTAGAAACTGCCTATGACATGATGCATATCCTAAAATAAAGGTTTGGGGTGCGTCTAGGCAAGTTGCAATGTGGAATTTGGAGAATTAACCATTGGTGAAGGAACCCAACTAAAGGGATTGTGTTCTGAAGATAATAGGTCTTCTAAATGAACTAGAAATCTGAGGAGCTAAAATCAATGGGGAAACCCAGGTTGATATTGTGCTCCAATTGCTTACCAAGTTTTTTCAGCAGTTCCGCCTGAATTAAAATATGAACAAAATGCTTTATTATTTGACGAAACTGTTGAAAGAGAGTTAAATAAGCCAAGGGTCTTTTGGTTAATAAATAGAAAACTGTGAGTGTAGTTGAAGAGGTTTCTCCTTCTTAGCCAAAGGCAACAAGAAGTAGGAAAAGGTTCAACAACAAGCCACGGTTCCTCAGACAATTTATGAGTTTAGAGTTTGAGTGGAAAAGCCTAACGGCAAGTGTTTTCACTATAAGTAGAAAAGACACTAGAAGAAGATTATCCGAATTATCTCAATAAATTGAACAATCAAGGAATTTTTTTCACTAGTAGTTGAATCATGTTTAGCGGCGTTATCTACCAGTACCTGGTGTGTAGATATGGGTGCCACTAATCATGTTTGCAATTTATTGCAAAGGTTCCAGGAAACCTGGAGACTTAGTGATGAAGAGATTTATCTACATATGAGAAGTGCTACAAAAGTAGTAGCAATTGCAGTAGGCATTTAATTTTGAGAGATTGTCTTTATGATCATTGAATTAGGAGAAATTTTGTTTCGGTTTCTAATTTGGTTGAAAATGGATATTTGGTTTATTTTTAATAACTCTATGGTTATTAAGTTAAATAAACATTTTATCTGTTTTGGTTCATTAGATGACAAACTCTACGTAATGAATCATATCGTTCCTACGATGCAACTACATGAATTGAATAACACTAATAGATTGCCATATAAGAGAAAGGAGCCTTATAAGTTGAACCAAACGTATCTTTGGCACTTACGCCTAGGTCATATTAATCTAAATAGAATTTCTAGACTGGTTAGAAATGGATCTTTGGGTTCATTAGAAGTGGAGGCACTTTCGGTCTGTGAAATTCTGTCTGGAAGGTAAAATGACCAAGATGCCTTTTTCCAGAAAAAAAGGAGAGCCAATAAAATGTTGTAAATGGTTCACTTTGATCTGTGTGTACCTATGAACATCCGGGATAGAGGTGGTTTTAAGTATTTCAATATTTTTATTGATGATTACTCAAGACATGGTTACATTTATTTGATACACCGTAAGTCCGAATACTTTGAGAAAGTCAAGGGGCATAGACCAGAAACGGGAAACTGTCTGGATAAATGTATCAAGACACTGCGATCCCATCGTGGTGGCGAATACCTCTTGGAGGAATTTAGGAACTAATGACAGCAGAAGAGATTACATCCCAGTTGTCTGCGCTAGGTATGCCACAACATAATGGTGTAGCAGAAAGAAGGAAAGGTCTCTTATGAATATGGTGAGATCAGTGATGAGTTATTCAAATTTACTAATTCGTTTTGGGGACATGCACTAGAAACAATAGCATACATTCTTAACTGGGTACCATTTAAGCTAGTACCAACTGCACCCAAAGAACTATGGACTGGGAGGAAAACTAATCTATGACATGTTCAGAATTGGGGTAGTCCAGCACATGTGCTGACAGGGAAAATAGATAAATTGGAATCAAGAACGAATGTTTGTTTGTTTTGTGGGGTACCCTAGAGGAACGAAATTTGCTCTATTTTATAGTCCTAAGGATCATAAGGTCATTGTTAGCACCAATGTCTGATACTTAGAGGAAGACTATGTTATAGATCACAAGCCCAGTAGTAAGATTGTTCTAGTAGAATTGAGAGAAGATAGACCAGCACAAACTTCTTCAATACCTATAGTACAAGAGGTTACATCACATGAAATTGTTGTTAACACACTAGTACCTTGTTGTAGTGGGAGGGTTATTGTTATACCTAATCGGTATACGTTGTTGGGAGTGTCTTATGATATGATCCCTGAAGAACAACAGGTCAAACCCTAAAACTACAAAGAGGCACTACAAGATAAAGATGCAGAACTTTGGCAAAAGATCAAGAGCACATGTTGTGCAGTCTTAAGAAGTCTATTTGTGGACTTAAGCAGGCATCTAGGTCTTGGAACATCCGTTTTGATCAAGTAATCAAATCTTTTGGTTTTGATCAATGTCTGGATAAGTCGTGTGTATAAGAAGTTTAAATGAAAATGTGGTGGTGTTTGTATTGCTATATGTGGATGATATCTTGTTCATCGGAAACGATGTCGGAGTGTTATCTTTGGTATAGTTGTGGTTATCCAGCCAGTTCGATATGAAGGATTTAAGAGTAGCCGGTCACATCCTTGGGATTAAATTTTTGTGAGATCAAGCAAAGGATGTTGGGCTTCTCAAGCTTCCTATATCGATGCGATCCTTGCCCGTTTTAGCATGTCGGATTCCAAGAAAGGATTGCTTCTTTTCAGACATGAATTCTATCTATCCAAGGATTAGTGTCTTAAGACATCTGAGGAGATGGAGAAAATGAAGGGAGTTCCTAATGCTTCAGCAAATAGGAAGCCTCATGTATGCTATGCTGTGAACTAGACTTGATATTTGCTTTGTTATTAGCATGGTTAGCAAATTTTAGTCTAACCCTGGACAAGAAGATTGGACTGGTATAAAGTGTATACTCAAGTATCTGAAAAGAACTAAGGATTATACGTTGGTGTACCAGTCGGACAATCTAGTGCCTTGTGGGCATGCAGATTAAGACTTTATGTTATATAAGAGTTCCAGATAGTCAACATCGAGATATGTGTTTTCCCTAGGAGGTAGAGCCATGAGTTGGTGGAGTATCTAGTGATCGTATATTGTAGATTCCACCACGGAGGCCGAGTATGTGGCAGTTTTTAAAATAGCCAAGAAGCCGTTTGGCTCAAGAACTTCTTGATGGATCTAGAAGTGGTCGTTTCGATACAATCAGCATTTTCAATCTATTGTGACAATAGTAGTGTAATTGCTAACTCGAATGAGCCAAAGATTCATAAGAAGGGAAAACACATCGAGTGTAAGTATCACCTTATCCAAGCGATCGTATAGAAAGGTGATGTACCTGCGACCAAGATTGCATCGACAAACAACCTAGCAGATCCTTTTACGAATGGCTTACATGCCAAGACTTTTGATAGTCATGTAAAGGGAATGGAAGTGAGATGCGTGGTAGCATGGTTTTGAGTCTAAGTGGGAGATTGTTAGAAACTTATACTAAAAGTCATGCTTTTGTGTAATGAATTAATATTTAATTAGATAATTATTAATCAGTTTTATCCTTTTTTGATGAGAATCTATTATGGGCAATGTTTGCATGATATAATTGTATGTTGTGCAAATGTCTTTTATTCTACATAGTAGATGATCCAGTGTGTACAGTACGGCTTACACATAGAAGATTGGATTATCGGTTCTTGTGGAATATAAGTTTTGGTTCACAATCTTAGGTGGAATTTGACACACTATCAGTAGGATTGTAGTACAATGTTTTAGTAGGTTTATCTTGACTATAGGGAACGGTTCTAGTTCCGACTCATTGTGCTAGTACATTTTGTGTGTATTGAACAGGACCGCTTTAAAGTAATTGTCTTAGTACTGACATTTAAAGACAATTAGAACCTTATGGTTATTAAGAATACTTATGCTCTTAATCCGGATATAATTAATACATATATACATTTAATGTTGTTGACTTTGATTCATTATAAAGTGAGATTTTTTTACGGTCAATAGTCTTGGTGAGTTGGGTCACGACATTATATGCATGAAATATATGGATATTAATTATTGATAGAATCCACGTCTCGTTAGAGATTGATGATACCCCCTTGAGTAAACTTATAAGTTTCGGTTATGTCAAACCCCCCAGGTGGATATTTGTATCCGACATATCGAATAAGTTAAGTGGTTAGTCTCAAGGTGTTTTATAAGATGTTGATTAGTGGGAGATTGTTAGTAATCGACATTTAATCAACGGGTATCTATAATCTTAACGTGGGGAGATTAATAAGTATTTAATAACGTGGAGCTCGAAATATAACCGAGATAAAGATGGGAGTGCAATTATAATTCTTTAGTGGTGTGAATTATAATTTGTGAAATAAGAATAGAATCCGGGTGGGATTAGGTTTTCTTATTTACACAAGGAGCCCAGATTTATTTCTCCTCAGGTCCCTGCTCTAGCCCTATAAATATATCGTTATGTTCTCTAGGTCACATAACAGTCATTCAGAAATTTAGAATAGAGACTGTGAGAGAGAGAACAAAGAGATCATGTAGAAGTCCACACTTGGCTACATGATCGAGATATAAGGGAATATGGCAGAAGATCATGAGGTACTGTCGAGCAAAGCTTGTTGCATACAGTAATTAGGTCTGTCAAGTTCTTAAATAAACAAGTCAACCAGCGTTCGTGTCTACGAATGAGAGGTAAACCCTAATTCCGCCTTGTAAGGTTTGTGTTTATTTTTGTTGTTTAATCTGTGCGCACAATTACTGGGTTCTGGGATTCGTTTCCCAACAGTTAGGCCTTAGCAAGATACGTTCGTTTTTAGGGTATCCAACTCATTGTACTCTCATATGATTACGTGGCAAAAAACCACAAGATTTCCTTTTCTAATTGTAGGTGCTCTACTGAGTGAAGGTGTGAAGTTTTGGAGACCTATAGAGAGCTCGAAACGTGGGAATCATTGTTATTGATAGTGTCAAATGGATATTCGAATCTATATATTCATATCTTAACAAAATGGAAAATATAAATGCATATTTAACGAATTTAAACAGATAAATTTACAAGAACTTTTTTTTATCGGCAACTTTACAAGAAGTTAGTACTATACTAGAAATTATTATATATGTGATTAATTGCTTTATATTTTAACAAAATACAATTAGGGCGGTAAATGAACCAAGCTTGGCTCGTTTTGTAATTGAACCGAGCTCGAGCTTGAATATTTAGCTCGTTTAGTAATTAACAAGCTTAGTAAAACTCGACTCGGCTCACAAAACCTTTGCTTGTCTATATAGGCTTGGCTCGTTTAAGGAGACTTATTAAGTAAATATCATAGCTTGGCTTGTTTAAGGAGCCACCCTATGTATGGGGTGGGCTCTAACCCAGGTAAAGTAAAAAAAAACACTAGACATTTGCATGTAAACTGTTTGTCCAAAAAAAATTAATATGGGTTAGCCCATATAAAAAAGTTTTTTATACGAATTAGCCCAAGATAGATTATAATATTCTTGGCTCCGCCATTGTATATGTATATATATATATATATAGGAAGATGTTCTATTAAAAACTCCCTCACGGATCTCCTCCGTGAGGACCACCCCTTTTCTGATTTTCCAGACCAAAACTTCAACGATCCGAATCACTCAATGTATTTAAAACATGTTTTCAATGACCTGAACTTCCTATCCAAACCCTTTACTTCCTATCCAAATCCTTAAAATCCGGACTTTGTCCACATCTCATACATACATATATATATATATATATATATATATATATATATATATATATATATATATATATATATATATATATATATATATATATATATATATATATATATATATATATATATATATATATATATGTATATATATATATATATATATATGTATATATATATATATGTATATATATATATGTATTTATATATGTGTGTGTGTGTGTGTGTATCAATTACCTTCACATAAGGGTCCCTTATGGGAGCAAATATGCGGACCTCGTTTGTAAGCCATTTAAGTGCCACGCGGGTCGGAATCCGGGTTAAAAAATACTCGCGGGGCATCTAATCCGGGTTACTACTTATTTGGACCTAACCCATTCCTCCTCATTTTTTCACGTTCAAAGTTGAGAGAAGAGAGATAAAGCAGATCAAAAACTCACCGACGAGTTACGACATCCACCGGCCGATCGAGCACCAAGGTCTCTCTCTCTGTGGCTCTCTCTCTCTCTCTCTCTCTCTCTCTCTCTCTCTGTGGCTTGTTCACAAACGATTTCGAATTCTAGGGTTTCGGCAGATCAAAAACTCACCGACGAAGAAGATAAGCGGCCGTCGAGAGATATCCCTCTCTCTTGAACACCAAGGTCTCTCTCTCTCTCTCTCTCTCTCTCTCTCTCTCTCTCTCTCTCTCGATTTCTGTGGCTTTTTCACAACCGATTTTGAATTCTAGGGTTTCGACACAAACTTCAAACACTAATGAATTTTGAATTCGATTTCTAGGATTTCAACTTTTGTGTCTTTGCGATTTCATTCATTAGGGCTTCCATTTTAAACATTAGGTTTCGAGTATGAAACATGTTGGAGTAGTATTTATATGTGCATATGCATCTTTGTGTGATTCTGAGGTTCTGAAGAACTCTGAACAGTGTTTATGTTGGAGATACATTTGTCTTTAAACTTATTATTAGTAGACAGTACCTTTAGTAAAGAGTGAAGGGGGTTTGGATAACTGAGGAGATGATGAAGTTGGTTGGTCCAGTACATATTGGACAATTGTTTTAGTTGGCTTCCCTTGCATTTGCAGTAAATGAGTGTAATATTTTTGTGGAATCTTTTGGTAGAAAGTTTTGGTTAGGTTGTTACTGGATTACCTGAAATAATCAAGTTTTTGTGTGATTCTGAGGCTGCATGTAACAAGAGTTTATTTTACAAACATAACAGAGTTATTAATACTAAGAAAGAAAGAAAGCACAGCAGTTGTAGGCCTAACAAGGAATTTATTTACTGTTAGTGGTTAGGCTTCGTAGACTGAAGCACTGAGCCGCAACCATTGAAGCTTGCTCGTCCTTGTCCTCGTCCTCGTCCTCGTCCCCATTCTTTTGAATTAATTCTCCTCCTTAATTCCAATGCAATGTATGAGTGAAAGAGTAGTACTATTAATGCATATACTACTATAAATTAATAGGGTTTGAAACCAATTCAATTGTCTATCAGTGGATAATTCATTTAAATTATGAACAAACAGAAACTATACGAGGGAAGGAAACGAGACTAACTATTACTACTACATTCAAAATTAGAAAAATACATGCCAAACTGATTAATTATACAGACTTGTATACACAAAGGTTATTGTATTTGTGTATACTTTCTTTTTCTTTTTCTTTTTCTTTTTTATGAAGAGGATTGTGTGTGTGCACGCGGTTAACGTTTGTACAGCTGGACTCCACCATTCTCAATTGAAGAAATTAGAGGGTAGGTGTTTTGAAAGGAATTGACGAGGTCACGCAGAGAGAGAGGGTGAGTCACTGTATTTGTAGCAAGTTACTTTTCCCAAGTCTAATGTGTTCACTGTATTTGTAGCAAGTTACTTTTCCCATCAAGGAAACATTTACAACAAAGCTTGAGGAAGTCCAAAAAACCAAGCTAAAGTCTTATCTGAAACACAGTAATCATTTCAGACAATCTGACTAATTTATAGGAATACAAGGCCGCGGCTCGGTGATGAAGATATGGGTACAAGTAACCTTGTTCTTTGTTTCTTTCCTTTATCATTAGACGAGAGTAGACCTATTTTTGTTGTACAACTCATAGGTCGGCACAAGGTAGGCGTGTGCACCTTATCCTATCTATGGTTCTAATTTTCCCGTTTGAGTTTGCTTTTTCAAAACACATACCATTATCTTAATTTTCTTCCTAAATCTTTCCTCTTCCAAAGTGTATTTGGTGTCAATGAATGACACCATTAAGATTGTCCCACGTGGTAATTCTAGAGTTCCATCTTATGATGCGATGTTTTTTACTTTTTTGATGGGGCATTGATGATGTGATCAAGGTTGTAGTTGTACGCTGAAACTGTTCTTTGCACTAATTTACAAGCAGATCATTTTTTCGTCTTGTGAGAATCGATGGGTATGAAATGATCAATTTTTCATCCTGTTAAGTATTCTTGTGTCCACTTTTGTTGTGACAGTTTATAATCTTGTAAAAAAATCCAAAAAATAATCATGTCTACTTCAATTAAGCAAAGGATGTACCATGCCAAATGACTACCTCAGATTTCGAAACAAGACTTGTTGGTGTGGCATGAGAGCTGCTGTGAGGATCTCAGAATCACAACAAAATCCGGGAAGGCTCTACTATGGGTGTCCAAAGGAGATGAAAGACGAAGGAAGATGCAACTATTGGAAGTGGTGCAATCCAATTGGGTATCATCCAGAAAGTGATGACGGTTTGAATGAGGTGAATCTGAAGAAGATCGAAGAACGTGTTCAAGCCATGCAAGTCGTAGTGGAGAGTTTGAAATATAGAGTGAATGTATTAATGTTGTTTATTGCTCTAGCTTTGCTAGTTATACTTGTTAAGTATTAGTAGTGTGTTATCGTCATGGACAAGTCTCCAGAATCAGATTAGCTTATTTTAATAATTCAGCTTAATGTTTGAACTACTTTAGATTAATGTTTGCACTAATTCAGATTAATGCTTATTTTGCTACTGCTGTGCTAGTGCTGCCATTGGGTTAGCAGTTTCCCTTGTTAACATCTAACTACAGGGCTATGGAAGGCATGTATATATGATGGAAATAATGGTCTTTACCTCTATTTCCCCTTTATGATTGCTCAGTGATCCTGCGGAACTCAATTGCAGTTGTGGTTTGTTCTTACAAGTATTTCGGGCCTTCTTTTTTTGCCGGGATAGTGGTGTCCTTTTTCTTGTTGAAGATCATGTCTGATGATACACAAATGAATATTTACCCTACCCTGCTATGATGAGTGATAACCTGCTACTGATGTGTGATAACCTACTACCAGTTTCCAGCACACATGCTCTCTAGTTAATGTCAGACCAGAAGTTCGTCAATTACAAGCAATTATACCCTGTACAACCTAGCCATTGGTAGCCGCTTATTGAATTTCAGACAAAGGGTTATAATTCTTAAAACCAGGGTTGCCTACTCAACACAAGATTTTTAACTAAATTGCAATGACTCCTGAATGACTTACCAACCCTGCACAGAAAGAGTAACTAGCTGGGCGGAATCCAGTCACCAAATCCACGCACGAAAACAACAAAAATTATAAATCCAGTCAGTAACTCCAAAAAACTAAAACACCATTAGCAAGCAAGTCTCTAAATCAAGTGATCCCACCGGATATAACTAAATCAAAAATACAGTCACCAAATCCAGTCACCACAAGTCTAAGAAAACACATTTGGAAGCAAGAGTCCCTAACAATCATCTAAAAAGCAAATACATGAAAACCAACATTTGCTTGTACAAGTCTCCAAATCTAAAAAGCTGTAAATTTGGCTTCTAAAAAGCTGGACAATTCCTTTTATCATGTGTCGCCAATTTACCACAACCATTGCAACGCCTAAGCTTCTTCATGGCCTTCTCTTTTCCTCCCTTCAACCTTTTACCACAACCCTTTGACCTAACTGGTTGTTGATCTTTGAGCATAGGTTCCTTTCCCCGAGAAATAGGCTTTCGGATACTACTCTCTTCGCGAATACTCAAGTCATTCATGTTGGATGCAAGCCGCTTTTCAGTTGATTGCAAGATATTCTTCAAGTCTTTAGTCTCCTGTTCACTTAACAAACATGCATCAATAACTCTGCTAGCTAATCGGAAAAGCCTATTTCTCTTCAGTAACGTAGGAGTGTCACAAATTTCAGTAAGGCTCCCGTCATCCATAACCCTGCTTGCTTTTGCTGATTTAGTCCACCTCCGTAAAATGTATTGGTCAGGTAATTGCTTAATCTGCTTTTTAGTGAAGTAAGCCAACAAGTGCTGACTTGGAATTCCATCAGACTCAAACTTCTTACAACTGCATTTAACGAAGTTTGATGACTTGTCTAACAAAAGCTCACGGCCCTTCGAATCACTCTGAGTCTGAGTTGTCCTCATCACATTGTACTTAGCGCAGTGTTCATCTTTAAATGTACTCTTTACAACATACGCCCCACTATCTAAAAGTTCATGTTGGAGCTTGTAAAAAACACTGCGTGTGTACACTTCACGCATTGTCAACTCCATGAGTGTTTTTGTTACAAGGAGTGGCTTCTCATTCACATCTTTATGATCTGAATCTAATTCATTGTGCCTTATTTGTGAAAGTGCCCTACCAAACCTTGTCACAAAATCCATTAGAGAATTTTTTTCAGACACATACCGCTGAACGCATGACACCCTTCAGCTCTTTGACTACTAGTCATGTGGGCAGAAAATATGTGTCTCGTATATGCTGGAACCCATCTCTCACGAATTTGATACAAATGATCTAACCATTCGTTGGTCTTCAAATTAGCTTTTTCTACAAGCTTTACCCAACTGCCTTCAAACTCTTCGGGCGTCTCGGAGTTCCATATGCAGTTACGGAACTCATCATAATATTGTTTATAGCATATAGCACTTATTTTTTCTGAAAATTTCATAACAATATGCCAAATGCAATACCTGTGGACTGTATGTGGAAGCAAACTCACGATTGCTTTTGTCATAGCTGGATCCTAATCAGTTATGATCATTTTTGGCGCCCCAGCTGGCATTGCTTCTAGCCATGCATTGAAAAGCCACTGAAATGCATCAGCCTTTTCGCCACTTAAGAAAGCACACCCGAAAATTGTTGTCTGCCCGTGGTGATTAACTCCTATGATAGGTGAGAAGATCAATGAATATTTGTTTGTCTGATAAGTTGTATCAAACACCACCACATCCCCAAAGTATTGGTATGACTTTCTCATGGTTGCATCGGCCCAAAAACAATGATACAAACTCCCCTCATTATCTGGCAAGACTGAGAAAGTAAAACTGGGATTCTTTTCTTGTTGGGCCTCAAAATACTCAACCAACAAACTAGCGTCATGTCCGTCCACCATTTTCCTCTTATCTCTTTGAGCATTATAAAGATCTTGTTGAGAACATCCTACATTTTGAAGACCTCCTGCTTGCAACTCCAAAATACTCATTTGCTGGTGGGTCGGCACATTTGCATCGGCAAGTTGGTCTGTCAAAGCTCTTTGGGCAGCTGACAATTTGGGATGAGATCATAATAAATGCACCTTCTTTGGTGTCGCAAGTGTGTGGTTGTGATTGGCAACAAATTGTGTGGCCTTTAAGCCTGAGAAACAATTCAGCGACAATATATAGATTTGAATACCAAATATCAAGCTTCAATGGAACCACAGTGAGGCAAACAAATATCAAGCACAATAACTCGAGTTAAGAATTGTGAAAAAGAAAAAAAAAACAAGAACAGAATATATTGGTTGCTATATTCAAATGCAAGTATGATATAACATTGCGGGACTCGTGTCCCATAATAGTTTCCACAAAACAATGCACAATAACTCATGTGTTCAGGCATACAGATGTCTATATATACTCAGGTGAAAATCAATTCAAGAACCAAAGAGATTGCACCTAATAAATTTAACCAAAACATGTTGATTGTTATACTGTTTGATGGCGCTGAGAGAAGCCTTTATAACAGTTGTCACCCTCTTCCAACCTTGGTGTTCGAGAGAGAGGGACCGGTCTCGATCGGCCAGTGGATATCTTCTTCGTCGGTGAGTTTTTGATCTGCCGAAACCCTAGAATTCGAAATCGTTTGTGAACAAGCCACACACACAGAGAGAGAGAGAGAGAGAGAGAGAGAGAGAGAGAGAGAGCCACAGAGAGAGAGACCTTGGTGCTCGATCGGCCGGTGGATGTCGTAACTCGTCGGTGAGTTTTTGATCTGCTTTATCTCTCTTCTCTCAACTTTGAACGTGAAAAAATGAGGAGGAATGGGTTAGGTCCAAATAAGTAGTAACCCGGATTAGATGCCCCGCGAGTATTTTTTAACCCGGATTCCGACCCGCGTGGCACTTAAATGGCTTACAAACGAGGTCCGCATATTTGCTCCCATAAGGGACCCTTATGTGAAGGTAATTGTATATATATATACCGTAAACTTCCTATTCAAACCCTTAAAATCTCAACTTCGTCAACATCTCATAGATCCCCATCGAATTTCAACGATCCGAACCATCCAATGAGTTTATGAACATGGGTCGTCTTAAGCGGTGATCTAAAATATGTATTTTCACATACTTTACCATATATTGAAAATGTTTAGACCCATGTTCATAAACTCAAACATTCATTCAATACAAAGAAAAGTAAAATGAAAATAAAGCACCTCCTTGTGATTTGAACCTGGGTATCTGGCGTTTTAATTCTTTTTGATGTTTTTCTAAATAGGGTAAATTTCACCTACCGCCCTTGAGGTTTCTAAAAATAACAGGGACCTCCCTTAATGTTTCTAAAATTTCATTGACCTCCCCTACTTTTGAAATAAATGTCACATACCTCCTCTCCATTAACCTCTGTTAGAAAAGCCAACGGAAAACGTTGGTGTCAGCGCCACCTCACTCTCCTCATTTTATTTTAAATCTTAAAATGTTTATAACTTTTGTTTTATATATTCACTTTTTATGAAATTTATATATTTAAAATCTACTCAAAAAGATCTATAAAATGAGCTCCATATTCAATGTGAAATTATGAAAAAATAAAAAAAAAATTCAATGTGAATTATCATGCTACGTAATTTAAATTTTTCAATGTTTAACTCAAAACTTTAAACCTCAAATTTCTTACAACTTTTTTTGTAAGGTTTTGAGCTTGACTCCTATTGAGAGGAGGCCAAACCTTGCAGTTTACTAGCATCTAACAGCTAACTCTATTGACAAATATCGAATGACAAACAAAAAAAAAAGACAATATAATTAAAATTTGCATTGAAAATTTAAAATTTTATTGGGACAAAGTCACTATTAAATAGAAAAATGGACTTAAAAATTTATCATGTTCACTTAATTAAGAATATATTTGGAAAAAACAAAATTATTAAACAAAAAAAATTTATGATGTTTCGTACTCCCTCTGTTCCAAATTGTTTGCCCCCCTTTCGTGAGTCCGTGCATTTTACACTAAAAAATAACGTGTCTATGAGAACTTTTTTTGAAAAAGAATTACACCAATTTTTTCTTCTCAATAAGATGTTTAAATTGGTATAAAGTTTGTTGAAAAAAATTAATGCTTGTAAATTATTTTTTGCGTGTAAAATGCATGCATTCCCAAAAAGGGCAGACAATTTGGAACAGAGGTATTACAATTTTTGCGTACAATTTTGACTTACACATTGAAAAAAAAAAAATTATGTAACATTATAATTAAAATTCACATTGAAAAATTAAGATTTTATTTTTTCATAATTTCACATTGAATATGGAGCTCATTTTATAAATCTTTTCGAGTAGATTTTAAATATATAAATTTCATAAAAAGTGAATATATAAAACAAAAGTTATAAACATTTTAAGATTTAAAATAAAATGAGGACAGTGAGGTGGTGCTAACATCAGTATTTTCCGTTGGCTTTTCTAACGGAAGTTGACGGAGGTTTATGTCAATAATACATGGATTACTTTCACCTGTACATGAATATGTCAATAATCTTTTCCCTGTCAAAATTTAGTAAAGAAAGAAAATGGCAAAGTCATACTATAAAGTTTATACATAATCACTCTTTCCTTGGTAGTTGTTGGTGCTGTAGCTTGATTTTCTTCCTGCAAGGCACGTTTGGGGCATTAATTATCTGATCACGTTTACAACGGATTTCCTGTAGGAAAGGAAAATTTCAAGAACGTCAAAATTAATGAAGAGGATTAAAATTTGTTTTTAATAACATCCCTGTATGTCCTCGGTTCTTGGAGGTTTCTTGGGGTCATTGTTTCAGTGATAGTCTAAGAGTAGCTACTTTTTTGCATAATGCCAAAGATTAGGTCTATCTCCAATAATAAAAAAAGAGCCTGGAAGTGGGCATTCAAAGAGGATAAGTGAGTGGTTTCTTCAACATTCACAATCAAAGAAAATTGGTAAGTAGAGTCAAATATTTGTACGTATCTATACTACTCCCTCCGTTCCAAAATAAGTGTCCCTTACTCTCTCTTGTACCGTTTTTCAAATAAAAAAATTAAGTACTTTTGTGTATCGTGTTTCGAATTTTGTTTGTACCAAATTAAAGTACTCATGGAGTACTTAATTCGGTGTAAAAAAGTTTGAAAACGATAAACGGAAGTATTCAATTTTTTTATTTAAAAAATGTCCCGACTTTTCGTAGAAGACACTTATTTTCAAACTGAGGGAGTATATAATAAAGAAAAGTCTAGAGGCACTAAATAATGTACTACTAACTAGTGCTCTAGCATTGGTCATGCACAATGAGTTTTATTGAGCAGAGCTCTCAACAAGACAAAATGTTCCTAATTCGTTACACTTTTATAGTAGTATCTTCATAGTATCTTCAAGTGATTTTATTTGATTGCTAATTCAATATAGTATAGATATACTCCTAAGTTTCTCCTACTCTTTCCCATCTAATTAGCTCAATCGGATACGACGCAAAGAGACTCTATGGTATTTTTTGTTTACTACTCTCTCCGTCCTAATTTATTTGCTCACAATGGGAATACGTGCAATTTTAAACCCCTACAAAATATATTTCTCTATATTATTTTTTAATTTGTTTAATACCAAATTAAAGTGCTCATTGAGTACTTTAATTTGGTGTAAAAAAAATTAAAAATATTATACAAAAGTACATTTTTTAACATTTACAAAAATACACGTTTCCCAAAGTGAGCAAACAAATTGGGACAGAGGGAGTATGTTAGCGTCATAAAACAGAGAACAGTGTGTTGACCATATTTTCCAGTTTTTTTTTCTCATTGCTACGTATACGCGACAGTCTTTGTATTTTACTTGCTACGTGCCAGGTAGGGTTCTTGGCCATTGGTGTGCTTCGATTTTGGGCAGGAAATAAGTGTTGTTACATTTGCATATTAATTAAATATAGTATATATTAGTCAAGTTAGAGTTATTTTTTGCTTTTATCCCTAAACTATCTACATTTTTTCTACTTTGTTCTTAAACTATAAAAGGCACCTGTTTCGTCCCTAAACTTCTCCAATGCCACCCATTTGGTCCAATTGATAACTGCCGTTGGAGTTTTGGAAGGCCTATTGGGGATTTTTGGTAGGGACGAAGAAAGAGATGGGTCGTCGTGTTCGTGGAAAAGTGAGGTAACCCGCCGAGACTCGGTGCGTGGCGATGGCGAAAGAAAGAGTAAGTGTTGCGGTGTTGATTCTGCGGAGTTGAGGGAGGTGATAAGTAGAGGGCTTAAGAGAGAATTTGGAGTGCACAAGTCTCTCCATTCTCTCTTTCTGCCCGTCTGGGATTTTTCTGCAGTGATGAGGTTTAATGGTGGGGAATACTGGAGAGTGAGAGCCGGCATCGGAGACCCTCTGTTCCCAAATTCCCTTATGCCTCTGTTGTAAGAGATTTTGGATCATTGGATTGCGAATTTCATTTTTATGTTTTTAACATTTGTGTGTGATCCAATAGCCCAAAACCCCTATCGATATGATTCAATCATTTCAAACAAAGGAGCCAATTTGTTGAGCAAATTCTAGGTACGAAAAATGAAGATCCGAACACATTTGTATTAGTGTTTACATATAAATTTAACCAATCCAATAATTAATTGACACGTAATCAAAAGTGTCAAACGATGGTAATTACTCGTCAATAAAGATACACTGAATTAATAAGATAAAGTTAGTTAAATACGATGTCGTATCACTTCTCAATTTAGAAAGACAGTTATTGGCAGTTACGAGCCATTGCTAAAATGAAGATTGGCTTCGAAGCCATAACATTAACTACCAAACATACAAGCTCCACGTGTAAATTCGTGAAACAAGGTGATTGGCAGTTAGAACACGTGGAATACTTCTGGAAGGCAGTTATTTCCTTAACGTGTTATCATTTTAGTTTGTTGAACAAACGTGAAGAATTAAAACTTCTGGAAGAAGAAAGAATTCAAATTCAGACGTGGAGGAAGAATAACTACCAACTCTCAGAGTGGAAGTTAGAGTTCGAAGCAAGCTAGATTCAAATTCATGGAGCGGGAAGTTCAAACCACAAGCAACGTCTATAAATAGAAGAAATTGAAGAGTGAGAGACCCCCGGACAAATCTTCTACAAACAGCTATCAAAAAACTGATGTTTGGTTTGTTCAATGGCAAAGTAGTTTTAGGATTTCGAACTCAGTTCGAAGTAGTTTAGGATCTCGAACTCAGTTCGAAGTAGATTAGGAAGTAGATTAGGATTTATCTCGATTGTTATTGTACCAATCACCCCTATCTCGGTTGTTCTTGCAACAATCATCTGTTCAAAGTTCTGTATTTGAAGTTGGAGACAATTTCGAAATAAATTTATCTTTGATTCATCAATCGAAGTGTCTTGTTTCTTTATTGTTTTTTGATTTCCTAAGTTTATTGGTTTGCATTTCTTCACTTATTAAGAAAATCCTCTTAATTGAGGTAATTGAACCAACAAAACACAATCGCCTGATTAGGTTTGGTTTTCCAAAGTTAATTTGAGGGAGGAGATTGAAACTCTCTCTGGCACGCTCGCACACAATCATTTTCCATTGCAAAGAAGTAAAAAAAGAACCAAACAATTAGAGGTCATTCTTTAAGCTAAATTGGTCTCCCATTTCTTTATGGGAAAAAAGAAAAGAAAAGAAAACCTCATCATATGTTTATGATCTCCATCCCAAAACTAGAAAAGATAGTTCGCAGAAGATCAAACAAAAATATAAAACTAGAGAAGATGGTTTTCAGAATACCAAACAAAACTATAAGTGTATTTGAACATTTTATTACATTGCCCAAGTCCCGGGCAATTGTAGAGACAGTGAACTTCACAATTTAACGAAGAAACAATCAATCATGACTTTTCTTTAGGGTACTAAGTATGATTGTCTTTCTTCTTACGAAGAACTGGCAATTTGTATCTCGTACTTAGCCATGATTGGTGTCGTATGCTCCATGTACCAATACAAATTAGTTCCATTGCCAGTTGAACCATCCGAACTGTTACCGGTATGAATAGGTTTACTTGGATAAATAGGTGGATTAGACATATTAATGCCTGGCCTAAACAAAAGATGGAATGGTTTAGGAGGTGGCCTGATCTTTACTCCTCCTTCCAACATTTTCACCACAGCATTCATCGGTGGCCTGGCCTCTGGTGAGTCCTGGACACACCACAATGCCACCATAGCCATTCTCCGTGCTCTCTCTCTATTATTCTTTTTTATTCCATGCGGAAGGATCATTGTTGCCATCTCATCTTTCTCATACTCATCCCAAACAAGTTTCGGGAACCAATCAAGGCTATCAGTGGAACCCACTCTAGCATTCCTCCTCCTCCCCACTATTTCAAACAAAAGCATGCCGAAGCTGTAAACATCACATTTGTATGTGATGCGGTAATTATTGAGTAGAAACTCTGGAGCTGAATAACCAGGGGTCCCTTTATAACCTATCGAAGAGTCGTGGGTCTTCTCTCTATCGCTAATCTTTGCAACGCCGAAATCCGCAACCTTAGCATCGAAATTGGCATCCAATAGCACGTTACCTGGCTTTATGTCATAGTGAATGATTCTTTGTTGACACTCTTCATGAAGGTAAGCTATTCCTTTTGCCGTCCCAATCGCAATTTCAGGTAGCTTATTCCAGTCAATTCTGTGTGCACCATCCTTGAACAAATACTTATCCAAAGATCCCTTTTCCATGTAATCGTACACTAATGCGCTGATTGAGTTATCGTAAGAATAACCATATAACCTCACTAGGTTTTTATGGTTAGTCCTTCCAATAGTGCTCACCTCTGCCATGAACTGTTCCTGGGCTCTTTTATGTGGTAAACTCCTTCTGAGGACCTTCACTGCAATTTTGACTCCATTCGGGAATTTTCCTTTGTAAACTACTCCAAACCCACCCGAACCCAACACTTTTGAGTAATTATTGGTGAAGCTACATAACTGTTGGGCTGTGAATCTTACCGGGTTTTTCTTTTCCAAGTCTTGGAGGAACCTCTCCATTGTACGTGCATCGATATTCCTAACATGAGACACATTCAAGGCTGATGGTACTGTGGCGACGACTTGTTGCGGTTTTACTGCATTGGCCTTTGCCCTTCTGTATATCCACGCGCAAGTCGATGTGACAATGCCCATTATCACTATTAGGGGTACGAGGATAATAATGATCATTATTCGGAGTAGAAGAGTCCCTCCTATGGCTTCAAGTTGAAAGTAGTCACACCAGTGGATGAGGAATTATTGCAGGGTAAATTACACCGACCTCCTCCGAATCTTTTAGCAGTAACAGATACCTATTTCAGATTGTCTTGAGCAGGCCCTGAGGTGACCCAATTCATAAACTTGAGCAATAATTCAACAAAAAGAAAAACATAATAAAAATCAAGCACCCATTTTATAAAAGTGGTTTTTTATACTGCTAGACATCTAAAAGTGATTTTTTTTTTTTTTCTTCTTGTTTTCTAAATATTACTATAACTCACACACAATTAGGGTCCCATTTTTGGACAAAAACTTGTTGTCAAAAACCAATTTGGAGACAAATATTTAGAATAATCTTGTTCATCTTCCCATTTTATATAGATGCTTGTTTTCTTTGCAAAATTATCTTATCACATTAATATGATTAGAACTTAGCCATGTCAAAAGATTTTATTGAGTTGAGTGATCACATACCAACAATCAGGCAAAGATACTCTCCATATGAAAACTCTGCCTTCACCACTTAATGCTGGAGTAACGCTGGCCTTTTTCCTTTCTTTCTTTCTTCTCCCCTCATTCTTTCCTTTACTTAGAGAGAGTATGCAAAGAAGGTGGAAAGGGAATTTCCAATGTTTTATTGTAGGTTCAAAGTGGGGTTAAGCCTGGGGAGTAGGAGACTGGAGTGCTTTCAAATAGGATGAGAAAAACTTGGGTGCTGATCGAGTATGGACGTATGGTACACGTGGTGTTGAGCGCGTATCTTGGTTGTCTAAAAGTGTTTTGGACGGATAATATTACTCCCAAGTCCCAAACCTTTCCCTCTCTCTATCCTATTTCTTTATCCTCTTTGTTTCTTTAAAATCACGACCGTCTAAAATATTTTTAGAGGGAGTGGGTTTCTTTGTCTGTGACAATCAAAGAAAATGTCAGACTAGAGACAAATCAACGAAATCATTTACGAATGTCATCGTCATTTGTGGATTTCCTCATCATTTGCGGATTTCATTGTCATTTGTTGATTTCCAAAAAAAGTAAAGTCGATTAATAGTTACCATCAAAGAGATTCTCAATGCGAAGACAAATCCTCTTCTGTGCATATAATAAAAAACCTACAGAGAAACAGAAAAGGCTATAATATTAACCTCTATTTAGATATGTATCATAACGTAACCCTAAAAACATAATGAATCGATTCTCTTATAAATAAAAAGTTGTGTTTTTTTTTTAAATGAAAGTTATGATGCCCACCAAAATGTCATAAATCGCACATAAAATATTACGAAGCATATTGCTAAGTTTGGAATTGAGGATTCCAACCGTTTGCCTACGAAACCTTCCAATTTATCCAGATTTTCTCAGATTTGGGGTGATATACCATTACTAATTGGAGAGGGTTCTGAGATTTCTAGAATAATTAGGGATAGATTTTTCAAAAAGTTGGCATCTAGGCAATCTACTGCTTTCTGGACTGATACTTGGCTGGGTGATATCAATCTGGAAAAGGCATTCCCTAGGACTTTATTCTCTGTCCATTCAGAAATAAGCAAAAGTGTGTGAGATAAAACTCAAATTTGACTTGGAATCTACAGTTTAGAAGATCTATTTCAATGGGAAATGGGCCACTTGACCTTACTACAGCAGATGCTAGCAGATGTGGCCATTCATAACCAAGGGGAGGACCAAAAGAGTGTAGCAATCACCAAAAGAGGACTGACCAGGCTCAAAGATAGACTCAAAAAGACAGACAGAAAACAGAAAACTCTTAAGTATCCCTTGAAAACTCTTAATTTTCATATAGTAGTGTAAATAATGTGACCAGATGATATGTAAATACACAAGATGTCAAAAAGTTTTTTTTAATTTTTTGTATAGAGAGTTGTTTGTCGCTCAGAAAGAAGTAACACGACGATATCAATATAATAGATATTTTTCTCTCAATTTTTCTAATTTTTGTCGGTACGAGTGTGTATTTTGTTTTTAGCTGATGTATTGAAGGTTCCATTGTGAATTACTAAATTAAATGTTCAAACAAAACTCGATATAATTTACATGTAATATAAAATATAAAAGGCTTTAGATTGTTCAGTTGACCGTTTACGTGAAGACTTGAGACTTTAGTTGGATTGTTCACATAAAATAGATTTGTGGGTTGATTTGTTGAGCTTGAGTATTCAAATATTTTTTAGTAGGGTGTTCAAATATTTGTGTGTTGGGTGTTCAACAATGGCTATACTTGTCTAAAACTAATAAAAAATACATGTATTTCTAAACTTTTTTTTTTTTTTTTGAAAGTGTTCAGGTGACCACCCTTTGTAAAAGGTGGAGCCGCCTATATGTTACACCCCTCCTCCGAATCTTTTAGCAGTAACAGATACCTATTTCAGATTGCCGCTTAATTTAGAACCCTTAATTGTCTTGAGCAGTCCCTGAGGTTACCCAATTCATAAACTTGAGCATTCATTTAATAAAAAGAAAAACATAGTAAAAATCAAGCACCCCTTCATGAATATCTGGCGTTTCAAACATAAATCTTCTACTGCTAGACCAGAAAAACTCTGTCACGACCCTGCCCTGCCCCTCTAGGTCCCAGTCACAATAGAGTGCCGATGAAATTATCACCAAGGCCATTTCATAATATATCACCTTATAATCGTATAATTACGAGGGGCCAGAGTGCAGAATCAACTCAAGCCTGTTTAATATTATATAACGTATCATCCTATTGTATTGACAAGGAACTGTAACCCTTAATAATTCACCTTAGAGCTGTGCGTAAGTGACATATAATGAACATTACTATCAATTACAAGAACGTCAGAAAGTAGCTTGAATACCATCTTCCTATAACCGAAAGTAAATAAATCCTCATACAAGCTTTGGCTTATGAAAATATTCCACTTTTCAGGATGTGAAGAATAGGGCAATTGATTTTTTTTCTTCTTCTTGTTTTCTAAATATTACTATAATTCACAGTACTCAATTAGGGTCCCCTTTTTGGACAAAAATTTATTGTCTAAAGACAACCAATTTGGGGACAAATATTTAGAATAATTGGCAACCGGTTCGATGTTCATCTTCCAATTTTATATAGATGCTGGTTTTCTTTGCAGAATTATCTTATCACATATTAATATCATTAAAACTTAGTCATGTCAAAAAAAATTATTGAGTTGAGTGATCACATACCAACAATCAGGCGAAGATACTCTCCAATATGAAAACTCTGCTTTCACCACAAAATGCTGGAGTAACACTGGCCTTTTCCTTTCTTTCTTCTCCCCTAGAGAGATTATGTAAAGAATGTGGAAGGGGAATTTCCAATGTTTTATTGTAGGATCCAAAGCAGGGTTAAGCCTGGGGATTAGGAGACCGGAGTGCTTTCAAATAGGATGAGAAAAACTTGGACAAAGTCATGTTTTGACCTAAATTCATACACTGGAAGATTTCAAAAGATGCCTCTCTGGTATTAGAAGGTTGAAGTTGTCAAAACTGATGGACTTTTGACTCTTGGTGTTTCTCATATTGGGCTTTGTTCTGGGTGAGGTCAGGGTATTTTTTGTTTTAGTCTTCTCTTTTCTTCTGGGTTTATCCCCGAGTTTTTTTAAAAAAAATTCACTCTTTCTTGTGTCTGTCTGTCTCTTGGTAGCTTGTGGTCAGTTTGTAGGTCTGTTCTTGGGGTTTAATTCTGGTTTTGTTGTTTTCTCTGAGTTTTTTTTTTTTGCGGTCATGGTTGCAGTTTTCTTTGTGTTTTTACTTTTTTGGGGATGAGAGTCAGTCTTGTTTTTGTTTTTTGTTTCTTGGTTTTCTGAGGCTTCAAGGGATAGTTAAGAGTTTTCTGTTTTCTGTCTGTCTTTTTGAGTCTATCTTTGAGCCTGGTCAGTCCTCTTTTGGTGATTGCTACACTCTATCTATATCTATAACTTATACTCCAGCAGATTGATGATGGTTTTTAAGAAGAAGGATCAGGAATCACAATCCTCTGAGTCCAACAACAGCTGATGACAAGAATCAATTGGGGGATCGGGATCACATCATCCATCCAACCTTCCTTCAAGATGGCGACTTTATATTTGCCACATCCAAGCTTTTTGTCTCCAAGCTGGTGATTCAACTTAGGAGACTGTTTTCTGATATATACTACAATGATTGCAAGATAACATTGGGAATCAAGCTTATTGGAATTGATGAACAGCTAAATTTTTTTCATTTTGTTTTGAACCTGGACAGAGC